>LPNX010858163.1:32969-89526 GCA_001517045.1 Pseudotsuga menziesii
TAAACCTTTAATTGTAACTCTCAATTTTGTCATGAATAGAGATCCCATAGAAGATAATCCACATAGCCAAAAAAACTTGATCTTTGATAGAAATAAAAATGATCTTTTTCTAAATGAATTAAAAATTAATTTGCTTCCCTTATCAAGTATAGACAACATAGAAAATGACTATCATAATTTTACTACAACCCTCTCATATTCTGTTAACAAGTTCTTAATTGAAGTTTCAAGTAATAAAAGAAATAGCAAAACCAACCCTTGGTATGATAAATATTGTAAAAGTGTGAGGAGAGAAATTAAGGAAGCTCTTGATGAGTCTCTTAAAATTGACAAGATAAAAATACACAAAGCCCTAACTAAAAGGAAAAAAATGTAATATATTCATAAAAGACAAGAAAATCTCTTACACCTCTCTAAGGTGGCTCCTAAAAAATTATGGAGGCAGATTTTAACTAGAAAAAATAAAGATAATAATAGAATTGCTTTGCATGACTCGAATTCCTATCTTAAAAAGCTTTATGAATCCCCAAATGTCATAGATAACTTTGAAACCCTGCTCACAACGGACGAAGTTTTCTCATTAGAAGACATAGATTTTGGGTTAAGCATATGGAAAATGGAAAAGTTAAGGACATTGAAGGTTACCATGCAGAAATCTTAAAAAATGGAGGTCCTTTCCTCATCCCTCACATCCACAAGCTATTCAATCAAGAGGTCAAACAAGGGTTCCCTAAACCATGGACTCAGAGCCTCGCTATCCCTATTTTTAAAAGTGGGTATACAAACAACCCCTCTAATTATCAAACAATTATGATTAACTCTCTCTTATCCAAGTTATATGGTATTATTTTGGAAAAGAGGCTCATCATATGGCTTGAAAGTGAAGGTAAACGGGATAAAGTCCAAGCGGGTTTTAGAAGATTACACTCAACAACGGACCACCTCATTACGCTCGGGATCATTGTGGAGTAATGTCATAATGATAAATCCAATCTCTTTTGTTGCTTTGTGGACTTTAGAAAGGCTTTCGATACGGTACCTAGAAATAACCTATGGAACATATTAGCAGACATTAAGGTTCCTTTCGAGTTGAGAGATGTCGCAATAAGGTTATACGAGAATGCCATTATCAATTTTAAGAGCAACGAGCGGTGGTCGAAATATATTAAGTGTATTATCAAAGTTAAACAAGGTTCCCCCCTTTCCCCTACCCTATTTGGGATTTACATCGATAAGCTAGAAGGCTGTTTAGATGAAGCAGGTTTTGTTGGCACGATCTTAGCTGGAATAGTCATCATCCTTCTTCTCTATGTTGACAATATTGTTCTTTTGGAAAGGTGTCCATCTAATCTTGATAAGCAGTTAATACTTCTTAAGGATTTTCGCTCTACCATGGGTATGACTGTTAATACTGACAAAACAAAAGTTAGGATTATCAAATCCAAGAAGGACACTTACGCTAATTTTGTGTACGACAATAGAAACTTGGAGGAAGTGTCATCTTACAAATACCTAGGAATCGATATTCATCACAAGCTCAACTGGAACTATAGCATTTAGAAAATGATTAATGGAGGGTGGAAAGCTTGTTTTGGTCTTGAAAATAATTGTAAAGCAGCAAACCTTGTGATGTGGGATAAAAAGAAGCTCCTCTTTGAAACTTTAGTCACTCCTGTTATATTGTATGTGTGTGAGGTTTAGGGTTGCAACATGTCTAGAGAATCCCGGAGAAAGATTGAGCAAATCCAGAAGCATTTTATAACGTATAACCTCAAAATTAAAAGTAATACACCCTACCCTATTATCCTTATAGAAGTGGGTCTTTCCCCTATCAAGAGCCTCGCTATGACTAGGATCCTGTTATAAAAGCAAAAATCAATAACAAGGGAGAGCATAGAATTCCCAAGCCAGCTTTAAATTCCATCCAAAACCACCTAAGGCTCAAGCGAGGTTGGTATAAAGATACCAGGTCCTGGTTAAACCATTGGGAGATCGACGAAATTGTTGCATTGCAAAATATTAATAACACTAAAAATATTGTTACTTCTAAGTTTAAAGAGAAAATGTGGTTTGTGTCACATCCCCTCATCTCCCATGGGGATGTGACCTATGTGTTGGTGCTATCATTTAAGCAGGGATCTAAGCCCCATGAACAACAACAATAAAAATGCATTGAACTACATACCTATAAAAATGCAGTATACAATCTACAACGGAAGAAAATACATTAATTCAAGCATTCAACATGTTTATATTAATTCATAAACAAATACAATTGCAGAGATAAAATACACAAGAATACTTATCTTGGAAGAAGCTTGTCCCACAACCAGCTATGTCGCTGCAACGTTCCACCCAAACATAGGCTAGTGTGCTCATCAATCTCTCAACGCCACTGCCACCCCCGAGTCGGGCATGATTCCCACAAGGAATAAGGGAACACTAGCAGGCTCACACATAGCTAAAGATATATCAAAATTCAGACAATCCAAAACTACATTTGAGTTTATCAGGCTGCTAAGGAGGTGGAAATATTGAACTACTAAGCTAGTGAGCTAAACCAGATATGGCTTGGCTTCTAAAACATCTACACATCCAACACAAGGAAGCATCCCCTTCTCTACTACATAGTCCCTCGAGCTATGGCTTCCCTTCTAGTGCTCTTCGGGCTATGCAAAGAAGAAAACCAGCCCCTCTAGATCTGTCTGTGAGGTTCCTTCCTACACTAGGTTTATCAAGCTAGTTCAAACCCAATTCCACTCCAAACTAGTTCATACCAAGGAAAAATATGCACACACAACAAGATACAAAATTATGGGTTGAGGAAAAACATTTTGCAACCAAAAACAGATTGGTAAAATGGGGAAAAACAACCCAAAATGAGCAATTCAAATTCAACAACGAGGGCATTGCATGAGCCAAATCGACTGCTACAAACCCTAAAATCATAATTCTTTGCTGGCCATTCACTCCATAGCACCAAAACGGATCTCCTGGGCATGCACAATGAGGAAAACGATAACAATTCATGAATGAAAGAGCCCAACACTGAGCATTACAAAAAAAACTTCCCAACCATGGGGGGGAATGAAGAAAACTGTTGCCCGCGTGATGGAAAATGCACATGTAGAAAAAAAACGTGAAGGAGAGAGCTCTCCAAGATTCCACTGCATGAGGAAATGGAGGACGTGGGTGAACAATAGAATGGGCATGCATTTTTGGGTGTTAAATTGCCCCATAAGTCAAAATCACATTTGCCAAAAACTGATGGCTTCCCCAATTCGAATTTGGACTGCCATACTCTTCCCATCCTCATGCAATAACTACCTCAACCAATTTCTGGCAGAAATAAATGATTGAGTGAATAAGACAAGAAAGGTGGTTGACAGCTTGATGGGTTTTCTCCTTGACATTTGGATTTCCCCCATTGGCTCAAAGGTTTGAATATTCCCCCACCCCTTATCCTTAAGAAATCCTGCCCCCATCTCTTTAATGTTGCATTAACATAGCTGTTTGTTGGTATTTTAATTAAATTTCATATTTACATGATGTCCAAAATTATAATGTGCATGTCTAGCACAAAATATCGTCGACATTGATTTTAATTGTCGAATCATAAAATGCTAAATCGATGGTGGGAATTTTTCCTTTAGATTCTCACCATGATTAATTACAATATATACATCATATACTTTTTTAATTCAAACGGGGTCAAAACCGGGGTGTTACAGTGTGAGAAAGATTTATAGGCTAAAAGAAAATTAAGATATTATAAGGAGGTCATCAACCCTACTCTAGAAGATCAAAAGTATCTCTCTGTTTTAACTAGTTCAAAGAAAAAAATTAATATGACCAAGATAAGAACGAACTCTCATGATCTCCATAGTGAAATAGGTCGTTGTGCAGTTCCTAAAACACCATGGGTGGAAAGGATCTGCCATCTCTGTGAGAATATGAACATTGAGGATCAAAATCACTTCCTCTTAGAGTTCCCTACGTACACCCACATTAGATCTCAGCTTCATAATCTTTGTTGCAATACCGACCTTCCTAGTCTTTTAACTTGTCAAAATTATAGTGAGCTCGGGACGCTTCTCTCCAAGCTCTTTGACCATAGAAATACAAATTTAAAACAAACTAAATAATTCATTTCTTTAGGTCTGATAGACCAAAGTTTGGTCTCAGGGGACGTTAACCACCACCATCATCATCAATTTATATTTACATTATAAATGAATTCATACTGAGTACAATTTGGATACTTGTGGGATGAATTAGTCACCTATGTTGAAAATGGAATTCCCAGTGAATTTATACTAGAATGAAGAAGGAAAATACAAAAACTATTGGCAGAAAATATATTTTCCTTTACATGATGCAAAAACTATACCCTGGATATAAACCTTTATATCAAACGTGACTTCTATTGGATTTTGAAAGTCAATTTCAAGCATTTCCATTGAAATCAAGTGACCTTGCACTAGGTATAGTCCTTGGGAACCTGAACACCATCTTGAACAATTCTGAGCAATTGTGGCATGTCCAAATTATCAATGAACAATTTAGGCATAAGTTGGAGAAACCCTTGAGGCTTGCATCAACACAATAGAAAGAATCAAAATGAATTGAATCTAGGAAATTTGTTATAGAAGCACCTGTGAGCAAATTCATCATCCCTATGTCATCCATTGATGATGCTATTTTCTCTTGGATTAGAAGCCTTAGCATAGAAGTGGAAGGTTGTTATGATGGTGAACCATCTCTAGCAAAACCAGAGCTCTAAGAACAACATGGGTTTATAATTAATTATTTTAGAACAGCCACAACCCTAACAGTTATTAGTAGAGAAATGAAAAACCATTCTTGGGGCATATACATGAAGAGAATCCCATAGCCGAAAAACCATTCTGGAACTGTTAGGCTTCTTATCAGCTTCATCCAAATCATTATAGTGACCATTTTTTCCAGCCACTTTTCAGAAGTTGTTATAACTATTCAGAATCGTGTAGTGTATGTTTTGATCCTATTAAATTCTACTCATCAAGGTACAAGTGCTGAAAATTTCCATATTCTTCTGCCCTTTCTTCTTCATTTCCAGTCAAACTCAAGGGAAATTTTGGATCTCAGTTAAGGTTGAAAATTCAAAATATGGAAAGTAAAAGATTGAGAATTCATGTCTACTTCTCATACCACATAAACATTAATGGAAAGTAAAAGTAAAGAGAAGATGTTTTTTCATATTCTCTACCTAAAAAAGAAGCCATATGGATTGATCTTGTGATTATCACTAAAGTCTAAAAAATTATACCAAAAATAAAGTATGGAAAGACAAAAATGAAGTATCAAACCTGGTGCCCAAGGTGAATTAAGTATTTTCCGGTGACACAATTACAACTTCCTCAAAATTAAAGTGCCCATGTTCTTGCGATGTTACATCAAAATTGAAAAATACAACTAATAAATAAGCATATGCACTTTGAATGAGTGAACTAGATTTTTTTTATATATTACTCCAGTTCTAAATAGTTTAGAAAATCGAAATGTCATAGTAAAACAAGGCTTCCAAGGCCAAATAGGTCCCTTGTTCCACATTGTTTGAATATCCATTAATTATTTTTATGCAATCTCCCATTTGGATAGAATGCATCTTCATTCCACATTGTTTGAATATCCATTAATTATTTTTATGCAATCTCCCATTCGGATATAATGCATCTACATTGAAAGTAAATTGTCAATTGTGCAAAAATTCAATGGGTCATGTCACAAGAGGCATCCCATAAGCTCAAAAAGAAAATATTAGCTTGAAAGTCATATACATCAAGTATTCCATTTACAATGAAATATGGTATGCAAAAACCAAATACATATTGACAAAGGTATCTAGGCCACATTTCTCATGTAACAGATACCATGTATAAGTACTAGGAATTATCATGCACACAAAATTTACTAGGGTCTAGACTTTGTGACTAGTCTTGGCATGGAAAAAATGCCTAACCATACAAGGTACACTAGTTATGATGGGATAAAATTGAATTGTATTAAACTACATACCAAATAAACATACACATTAATCATTAGAACTAACATGTTTAGATATATGGTAAGAGACTCACCACTATGTAAGAAAGGTAAATTTCAATACAACCTTATAATGTTAGTTGTGATAGATCTAAACTATGAACATGGACAAGGATCATCACTTGTGATGAAACACCAGGAACCCTCCCACGAAGCCACCTTGGAGATTTAGTACAATACAATACTAATTACAAAATTAACTATTTTGGATAATTATGCATGTGACTCAGTCTGTTGTGGTTTTCTATTAAGGGGATGGGGGTCTAGAATGTATATTTTTCCTAGAGTGTAAGAGAATGATGCTTTATTTTCTATAACCTATCATAGCTATAATTAAAATATAGAACACACATAAAATTCACTCCTGGTGCGTTTAAGGACAAAATTTTGATCTTCCTACCATGGACAGGGTTCTCTTCTTGTTGAGCTTGCCCCACCCCACCCCACACCAGACCATAACTATTCCATGAGTAGTTTCAAAAGTATTTGGCCGAGTGTGTATCTCTCTTAAATGAATAGCTACCCCTCAAATTAATAGGCACTAGCACATGAAATCCATGAAAGTCATGTCCACTCTTCAAGGTGTAGCCTAACCCTATCCATGATGGTATTTTCTTGAAGTGATTCCCAATAAAAGAGAAAACAACCATAAATTTTACTCTACCTGAATTGGGATATGGAATTTCCCTTCCCATATCTTGATAGAAAAAGGAACATTGAACTTTCAATGAAAAATAGAGGCAAAGGAATTATCCCCAATAATAAGGAGATCAATGACAAGTTACAATAGAATGAATATTTTCTTGGATGACATGGACCATATTGAAACTTGGTTCAAAAGATATGCAGGGATTTGAGATTTTAGCTAATCAATAGCATATCCAATTCATGTATTGCTCCATAATATGATTAATCTATCTTAATCATGATATGATTATGACAACCATAATCTTAGGAGGATTGATTGTTGCAACTTTCAGGAACTGTTAGACTTCTTATCGGCTTCATCCAAATCATTATAGTGACCATTTTTTCTAGCCACTTTTCACAAGTTATTATAACTATTCAGAATCATGTAGTGTATGTTTTGATCCTATTAAATGCTACTCATTAAGGTACAAGTGCTGAAAATTTTCATATTCATCTGCCTTTTCTTCTTCATTTCCAATCAAACTCAAGGGAAATTTTGGTTCTCAGGTAGGGTTGAAAATTCAGAATATGGAAATTAAAGTGTTATATTGTTGAATTCTTTAACATGGTATTGTTGCGTTTCAACAAATTCTTCCCTATATTAAATGAGTTTGGTTGAAAAAATATTTGCATCCATTCCACGTGTCCGCAGAAAATCTAGAAGTGATGAGTGCTTCTCTTAGAGTTTTTTCAATCGAAAATGTCACTATTGTGAAGGGAAAATGCACCAAACCATTTAAAGAATTGAGATTTATTCAAGCGAATAGTGTGCCCAATCTACCATTCCATATAAGCAAGCTCAAGCATTTGAATTTCATGGACGATAGCTCAAAGGGGAATGTAAAACTCTAGAATAATAACATGAAGAACCTTACACATCTCCATATATCAATGTATAAACAGAAGTTTCAAGGAGCATTCACACACAGGACAATGCATTAGAAGTAGACCTAACTATAACTTCTGGAGAACTGCATAAATTCTCACACATACCAAATTATGAAAAATTAATAGAAGTAGATATGACATCCATCAGTGGAGTAGCTGAGAGGGAAGTGGAGGGATTTAAAAGCAATAGAGTGGAGAAAGCAAAAGAAACAACTAGTAAATATGTTTACAAAAAACAATCACAGTCGCCTTTAGATATGGAAGAACAAGTTGAATAAGATATGGCACCAACTACCAATGTAGTAAATGATATTGTTGAGAACCTTTCTCTTATAGCTCAAAATTACACATCTCTGCCTGTGACCACTTTCCCATGATTCTATTGCATGTCGACACTTCCATGACGACACTTCATGAAAGTCACTGAAAAAATTCCCAAATAGGAGGACCCATATATTGAGTTTTGTAACTCTGTTTAACCTCTTATTTGCACCGTTGGAAAGGTATTTGAGTCAGCTAAAACTCTCTAGAAGGAACTAAAGTCTGAAAATTCCTAGAAGTACCCTAAAATTGATATTTTTTATGTACACGAGAGTTACCTTAAGGAAACCCGCGTGTTGCAAATTGTTATATATAATACCTGTGTGTTCCCTAAATACGCAACTATTTACACTTCAACCCATGCATACCTCCTGCACACACGACTTTTTTCTCTGAAACCCACGTGTTTTTTCTTGTAGACGTCAAAAAAATAAGTTTCTTGAAGTTTGGGTGGTTATGCAACTGACTCCTTCAGTTGTAACTACTTTGTCTTCGACCCTATCTCTTCTGAAGCATATAAATAGAAGTAGGGAGGTCCATGAGAAGGGAATTAAACTTTTTCACTGTCATGCTAAAGGATTTGGGACTCTCACTCCCCCCACCTTTTCCTTAGAAGCTATCTCCTTGTGTTACAGAGCTTGGAGGCTGAGTTCCTTGGAGAAGAGAAGCAACAAAACCAGATCAATGTTTCGTGAGGTGCCCAACTTGAAGAGAAGGTGTATTTGTACTTCATTTCATGATTAATAAAGATGTGATGTCCTTCTTCTTCCCAAATCAATGTGTCTTTTATATTGAATCTATGATTATTATTATATGATGTTATTTATCATATTATGTTTTCATGTTTCACTGAATATAATCTCCTTTCATATAGTCTATTTGGTTTGAGGAAGGTATAATTCGTTTTACAGGTCTCTTGGAGCAAGAGGAACAAGAAGAGGATTGAAGGGATGCTTGGATAAACCTTTGTTTGGATAAGGTATGAGCCATTCTAATCTCTGATCTTGTTTATATTTACTTGCATAATTATATGCATCCAGCTTTCAACCCTGGTACGTTGATGGCCTCTTAAACCCTAGCCATAGGAAACTTTTTTCTACAACATAACTGATAACTATACTGGGGAGGGCCTTGTCTATTTGGGGTTTATCTTTCTTTCTTTCAGTATTTTGCAAGTTTTCAGGTCGTTCTTTCCACTTAGGAACACTGTCTCAGTCTGATAGAACACCTCCCCTACCTTCCTAAGGCAGTTTTTGACCTTTTTTGGGATTTTTCCCACCCATACATGAGTTGTAGACTGAATAGTCGCATGTATAGTGTGCACACATGACCTGCTATATTTTCAACCCGCGTATGACAATGATCGGTTAGTAGGAAAACTCGTGTGTGCCCCTAAAACAATGTTTTTCCTCTTTCTTTTGGTTTTTTCTGCTGTTGTGGGCTCTCTGGTAGGTCTTTTGGGGTCCTCTATAGGTGCATGATTCCAAGGAGTTAGTGTCATCCATTTTGGGTGTTCTTTATCTATTTGGTAAGTCTTTTTGTAGCATTAGGGTTTTCTCTTTACTCATCCCCCCCACCCCCTTTGCTTGGCATGATTTTTGGCTTATGTTTCTGGTCAACATCTGTTAGTGATCTTTGTCTGAAATTAGAAGCTTATTGGTATGTGTTTCCATATTCTTTTGTTGGTTCAATTCACCATGCTAAAGTAGTTGACTTATCTCTTATGCAAGGCTTCCTTCTAAGTAGGGTTTATACTGACTTTAGGGAATTCTAGAGTCTGTTTGGTGGTTGTATAGAAAAGTTCATTTTGCTTTGTTCTTTTCATTTGCATACTTTTGTTTGTAGGTAGTTTTTCTTTTGCATTTATAAAAGAAAAAGAAAAAGAGCATATAGTTGGTTAATATGCATGTAGATTAGGGTTTTGTCTTTAATGCACTGCATATCATTATTCTTGAAAAAATAAAAAGAATTTTTTCTTTTGTGGCTTTCAAGTTTCTATTTGAAAAAGAAAGAGAATAGTTTTTGCTTTTCGCATTTCATTTCTCTTTGCTTATTCATTTTGTTTCAACTTTGAGTCAAAACACCATACAAGTTTCACGCCATTACCTTTGACTAATAACAACCAATTAAAAAGAACGATATAATTAAAAATTACTTGTAAGTTTTCTTTTTTAGGCTCTTACACCAACTAGCTTAGGCTAGACTTGTGGACTATGGAGTTTTAACTGTCCACAAGTACTTGATTTCATACGTAGTTGGAGAATCACTAGGTAAATCCTCCTCTATATTGAGTGCATTTGGGAATCTCCTCTCACACAGGAGTTAAGCACGAGGCCACGTGAGGACTTGGACTGAGGAGATAACCCTCTGATTCCTTGCTTGATCATAGATCAATATTTTTACGCATCTGTGGACTTCTGTCAATACCACCTCTTAGGCCTCATGCGGTGCTAGTGTTGATAGGGTTTTGGGATTTGATACCCTACCCATGCATACAAATAAGGCTTGCGACTATCCCCCCAGACTCTTAGTATAGTTGTGGTAGCCTTTAGTCTCTCTGACATTAGGGTTCATACATAGGTATACTGAAAGGCTATTTCTGGTCTACCTTAGATGGGCTTGGAAGGTAACCCTAGTAGAAGGTGTGGGAGGACGGTTGGGTAATTCCTCCGCTTGTGCCTAAGAACATCTACAGGGATTCCAAGTAACCATCTATCAACTTTCTTCTGAAAGGCATCTTTGTTTTCCTGTTTTGATACTTAGGTCTTTTTCTAGTGGTTTGTTCTTTGTACTTTTTGTTTCCTGTTGACCTCAGATTTTGTCTCCTTGTTTGAAACTATGGCTAACACCCCTTTGAACACCAACCAAGAGATCCCCATGTTGGGAACTCCTTGTACTATTCCTCTCATAGGGAATGCTGGTGTTCCTTTGATGGCCACCCTGAATCTGCCTGGATTCACCCTAGGGCTACCGGTGTGGTTGTTTTCCACTCCAATTGTCTTGAATGCTCCTAATGCTTCTCAAGTAAGATCCTTATATTAAGGGCATCAAAACATTGCTTCCCCTTCACCTGTAGATGCTTCTCCTCCTCCTTCTATCTCATGCGGTGAAAGTACTGATACTAGTAACCAGCTGTCTAAAAGGAGTAAAAGAAGGAGGAATAGGAAGAAGACACATAAGCAAGGGGGCACCCATTCAACCTCTGTAGATCAAGTTGAACCTCACCACCCAGCCTCTGCAGTCCATGCTGGGGGAACCCATATAACTTCTGTAGTTCATGTTGGATCTAAGCACTCAACCTCTGCAAGTCAAGTTGATCTCCACCATCCAGCCTCTGCTGATCATGCTGGTGGGATCCTTCCAACCTTTCTAGGTCATGTTGGATCTAGTCACTCAACCTCTACAGTTCATGCTTCGTTTTCCAATTTTGCTTCATTGTCCCTCTCTGACAAATTTTCCAATTCCTTCATCCCACCTCTGAAATTCACATTTTCTGCTTCTTGTCCCTAAAAAAGTGTCCAAAACCCTGTAAAACCCCAATCACCCCCCCAAATTTTTCCCAAATCAAAAATATCCTTTTTTTTTTTTCTACCCATTACCTTATATATTAAAAAAAAAACTGTTTATGGTTGTTACCCGCATCGGAGAAACTAAACAAATGGAAGAAGAACTTGCCGCCATCAGGTCTAAACTTGAGGATCTAGATCAAAAATTTCTCGTCCTCAATCGTCAACATTCACCCGTCCACAACCGCCGCCAGCCCGAGTCTTCTGCAAATATTGGGTTCTCGTTGTTTATCCACTACCCCAGGGCGAAGTTGGATTTTCCTCGCTTCAATGGTGATGATCTGACTCGATGGATTTATAGGGAAGAACAATATTTCAACCTACATAACACTTTTGATTTCAATAAAGTACCCCTCGAATCCTTTCATTTGGAACGTGAAGCACTTCAATGGTTCCGTTGGTACATCAAGGCTCATGCCGAGCCAAACTGGGCAGATTTTTCCCAACTCCTCTTGCAGCAATTTGGTCCTAGTGCTTTTGATGACTTCACAGGAGCACTCACCAAACTTCGCCAAACTAGCACTATGCGGGAGTATCAGACAGAATTTGAGAAGCTCGCCAATCACACCGAGGGATTGCCTTATGCATTCTACCTTAGTTGTTTTATCAGTGGTCTGAAGGATGCAATACGATCTGAGGTTAAAATGTTCTTCCCCCACATAATGATGGAAGCCCTCGGGTTGGCTAAGCTAGAAGAGGACAAGATCCAAGCTCAACAATGCTCCAAATCCACTATTGTTCCATTCAGACCTATGGTTCCTCAAAGAACCCAAAATATGCCAGCTCCTAGAACCACTCCTATCAAGTATTTGTCTGAAGTAGAGATGCGGAATGTCGGGAAAAAGGGATTTGTTATAATTGTGACAAGAAATTCACCTGGGGACATAGATGTGTTGAGCAAAAGCTATCTCCTGGATGTGGATTCTCCATCTACACTTGAAATTTGTGAAGCTGCTCATGATCCAGTAGACGCTCAGGTTGACATTCAATAACCGCCTGTTGACCCTCATTCTCATGACGAACACCCCAAGATATTTCTCCATGCATTAGTTAGAGTCACCGTCCCACAAACCATGCAGGTCCAAGGTTTCTTCAAGAAGATTCCTCTTACAATACGCATTGATTCTGGTAGCACCCATAACTTCATTGACCCTCATATTTCCAAACAAGCTGATAGTTTTGTCCATCCTTGCTCCATCTTTAAAGTCATGGTTGCCAATGGGAGCACCTTACCTTGCAAAGGAAAGTGCCGTAATGTGTGTATCTTTGTTGGAGATTATAACTTGCGCTCTAACATGTTTTCCATGCCTCTAGGAGGATGTGATGTGATTTTGGGAACTCAATGGTTACGCACACTTGGAACCATCTTATGGGATTTTGCTAAACTATGGATGCAATTTTCAGTCAATGGGAACAAACAAAATTTCAATGGCTTCCAATCAGGTTCTCTCAGCATCATCCATTCCCATCGCATGGAAAAGCTCCTTAAGACGAATTCACATGGTGTCATTGCTCAGCTCCATTTCATTCAGATGCAACCTTCAACAGTCTCAACTACTCCCTTGGATCTTTCATTCCGATGCACCTTTCAGATGCCTTATTTTTCCAAGATATTAACTCTTGAGCTTGATGCTTACGACAATCGACTTGAAGTTGTCCTCTTTCAAGATGAACATCCCATTGCCTTCACCGACAAATGCAATTCTGGAAATAATTTATCCACCTCTACATATGAGAAGGAAATGATGAATATTTTTCACACAGTACAGAAGTGGTGGCCATCCCTCTTAGAGAATCCTTTCGGCATCAAGACTAATCACAAGAGTTTGAAATATTTCCTGGAATAATGGGTCTCATCCCCAACACAACAGAAATGGGTTCTCAAACTCAGGGATTATGACTATAAGAAGGCTCAGGACAATCTTGTGGTGGATGCTACATTTGATGCCCATGTTTCTCTTTCAATTAATTCTATGCCTCTTCCAACTTGGTTACACTTTCTTCAGCAAGGCTATGCCAATGAATCCTCATTATCTGAAGTCATCCAACATTTGGCCAGTAACCCTTCTGTGGTACCGTATTCCTCTTAGGATGGATTTTTTCTGAGATACAAGGGTTGTTTGGTGCTTCCCCAGTGTACAGACCTTAAACATGCGGTATTTTATGAGCTCCATGCTTCTCCATCGGAAGCACACTCTAGGTTCATCAAAACATATGAGCTGGCGTGCCGTAACTTCTTTTGGAAGGGGGTGCAACACGAAATTCACCATATGGTTGCCGAATGTGTCCCTTTTCAGCACCACAAGGGTGAAACTACACTCCATCCATATATCACCTCTTCGATCACACAAATTTTCATGGCCTAGATATTCCTTCTTCATGGAATCCCTTATTCCATTGTCTCAGACTGCAACACAACTTTCACAAGTCATTTTCTCCTCCTTGACACCAAACTGCATATGAGTTCAGTTTATCACCCACCAATAGAGGGTCCGATTACAGTCGTCAACAAATATTGGGAAACTTATTTTTGTTGTTTCACCTTTGAAGAACAACATCAGTGGGAACAGTGGATCCCTCTTGCTAAATGGTGGTACAATAATTCCTACCATACTGCATCTAAAATGACTCCATATGAAGCAGTATATGGTCACGCACCTCCAGTACTCCTCCCATCCACCCCTAGCAGTTCACTAGTTCAAGCAATTGACATGGTTGTTCAAAACCGACATCAGATTCTTCACCTCTTGCAGGACAATCTTCACCTGACAAGAGCCCGCATGAAACAATAGGTTGATAAACACCGTTCTGAGCACACTTTTCAAGTTGGTGATATGGTTTTTTTTCATCTGCAGCGTTACAAGCAATCCTCCATGAAAGACAAAGGGCATCAAACACTTTCTCCAAAGATCTCTGGCCCATATCTAGTTCTTCAACAGATTGGGTATGTTGCTTATAAATTGGCACTTCCTCCTTCTCGCATTCAACCAGTGATCAACGCCAACATCAGCGCACAAATTGTTTTACCAGAATGGGTTGCTGAAGGATCCATCATTTCGAAGTCAGAGGCCATCCTCAATAAGCGCACTTGTCAGCTTCTCTCTTGGTCCATCACAAAGGTCTTCAATTCAGTGGCCCAACATGCAACCAGAGGATGCTACATGGGAACCCCTCCTTCAGATTCAGCAGCTATTTCCACATCTAAAGCTTTGAGGACAAAGCTTTTTCTAAGAGGGAGGGGATGTTAAGAACCCGTGTCAACCCCCCTCTTTATTTTGTTGGTAACTTTTGTTGGACGCATATGCTTTGTAAGTCATCCAATTAGTATGATGTATTATCCCACGTTCATGGGGAGTAAGTAATAGTTGTTAAGTTGTCCAGTTAATAGGTTGAATTATCCCACATTCATGTGGAGTAATAGTTGTTTAGATTAGACTTAGTATATAAGTATGTGTTGAGGCTATTGAAAGGACTGAAGAGTTATTTTGTATTGATCTTGCTCAAAGGATGTTGCCCCCTCAAAGTGGCCCGCGATCAATAAAATATCTTTTGTGCTCTGATATTTTTGCATTCTCATTGTTTATTGCAGTAGGTTCTCCACACTATTTCTACAGTTTCACAATCTTCATCTGTGTTTATGTGTTCATATGCAGCATTGCTCCTTTCATCCATCCATACTTTATCTACCTTTCCTGCATGAAGGACGCATATCCCCTGCACTATCTGAATTGTATCAGGATATGATATCTAAACCTAAATATGTCACATCTGATATTATGCAAATCCCCATTTCACTACCTGTTATTTCAGAAGCACCAATTTTCAAGATTCCCTTACACCTACCGTTATTTACTCTGTCAAGATTGTCTCGTAGTGAAAAGCTTTTGGGGTCTTTTTCACCACTTTCATCTGTCGATCTCTAGTTTCCATCTTCTGAATATTCAACCCCACTCTCATCTTCAATTGTTCAAATAGATTATGTTCAAAACATTTCAGAGGCACCAATTGTGAAGATTCCCCTAGAGGTATCATCAGTTACTCCATCAATATTATCTGGTACTGAAAAGTTGTTGGTGTCTTCGTCACCACTTTCAGCTCTCAATCTCCACTTGTCATCTTCAGAATCTTCAACCGGACTGTTTTCTTCTATTCCTGAAATATTTCCTGTTCAAATCAATTTGCAAGCACCAATTTTCAAGATTCTTGTAGATGTACCCTTAGTTACTTTGTCAACATCATCTAATACTGAAGAGGATTTATTGTCTTTGTCACCACTTGCAGCTGTCAATATGCATTTGCCATCTTTTGAATCTTCAACGCTACTCTTGTCTTCCATCTCTGAAATAAGCCATGTTCAAAACATATCTCCTTTGAGTACTCACATTACCATGATCGTGCCCTCTCCTATCATTACTCAAACATCCACTTTAGTGTCTACAATGATTAGCACATCTAGATCCATTGATCCAACAGATGAATTTGATGAAGAGATCATTGTCTCTCTTGGAGAATATTATTATAGCAAACTTGATAAATCAGTGATCAGAAAGGAAAAAAAGAGGGGTAGGTATCAAACTAGGATGGAAGTATCTGTTTCTGAGCAACTAATTTGGACTCAGCAGTCTGGTGACCCATAGGTAGATGCAGTAGATACAACTGTTGCTTTGGGTGCATTCATAGGTGCCAATATCCATGTTGTTAGAAATTTAAATAGGGAGTTTGACAGGAGGAAAGAAGAAATAACCCAGTTGAAGGAAGAGCTTGAGAAGAGAAAAAGGGAACATGAGGCTCATGTTGCTGATCTTATGAAGACATCTGAGGATAAGTACAATGAACTACAGGTCAAAGGTGCCTTTCTTCAAGTTGAGTTGCAAAATGAGAAGATCTCAAATGTTGCCTTTAGACAGAGGATAGATTCACTTAAAAAGAAATGTGAAGATGTAACTGCAAGTGCAGCTTCCTCTTTGTTCTCCAGGTTTTCACAAGAATAATTTAAGCAGTTAGCTATCAAAAGAAATGAGGACCATTATAACTAAGTTGTTTCACAGTTTAAATGATATTTATGAAACGTATATTTCTTTTGGTCAGATGGTCGTTGTACATGAAGATCACGTGGAAAAGAGGGAGAAAGCTTCAAAGGCTTTGGATGAGATTGTAGACTGGAAAAGGTACAAGAAGGACAAACCAGAAAACATTATCATCCTCAGTAGCTTTCAGCTAAAGAAAGCTAGAGAAGTACTCTGTGCTTGGCTTGATCTTAATGAGATGGTCGATGAGACTATAATAAAGGCACAAGCTGTGTGTGCAAGAAGATGGTATGCTGTTGACAGTATCATGGAGGCTTTGTTTTTTCCCACAGTAAATCTTATTGAAAACGCCTGTCCTCCAAAATTGATGATCGAGCAGGTTGAACGACAGAGAGATGAAGCAAGTAAGAAAATACAAGGGCTCAATCATATAACTATTGAGGATGTCGATTGCTTAATCAGACAACCATTGGGTATTGAGGGAAAGGTCCACATTTACATCCGCATCTGGCATAAGTTAGCTAAAAATGAAATGGAAAATTATAGATGTGATGATCAACTTGGTTTTGAATCAACTAACTATCCCAACATTGAGGAATTGCTAGGGATTTGGAGCAGATGGAGGGATTTCCTTGGATATTAGTTTTATTTAGATTTGTCAATCAAAATTTGATGGAAATCTACTTTTTGTAATAATTATTTAAAGGGTGGGTTTCACATGTAATAGCGACTTTTTGGAAGGCAAAAATATGGACAAGACTTTGGAAATACCTTTGTTTAATTGAGGTTTTGTAATTTTGTGCAAATCTATTTAATACAGTAATGATATTTTTTCATGTCTCTTTTTGTTTATTTGATTAAGTTTCCTTAATGAATAATGAGTTTTCTTGTTTCAGATGATTCAATATTATTGTTAGTATTTTGTGATCAAGTAGTACATTTATTCACAGCCTTGTTAGTGACTCATGTACTAATAAGATTTTAATAGAGCTTATTTTATTAAAATTTGTATCTATTTTTGCAAATGATTACACAGTAAATTCGATAATACATATGTTAATTTGTTAATTTATGCAAATCCATCCGAGTCTTTTATTCAATTTAATTTTTTATTCTATATGTTTTAAATGACATGCTCTCACGGGATTTTTCCCCTTGCTTTCAACTGTGTATGGATGGAAGATGGAAGGTCATAAACATCAGTAACATAGACTGTCTTTAAAATATCATTACAATTATCAGTAAAACTGTTGTAATAAAACCATTTCATTTTTTAATTATTCTAAATAATGTGATTGATTTATTTTTAAAGTTTATGAAATTCCCACATGCTCATGTATAAAATCATTATAATTTTTTCAAAGTATTTTAAATAATGAGATTGATTTTTTTTAACAGTTTATGAAATTTCTACATATTTATATCTAAATTTTTTATTATTCAAGTTTAGTTTTTATTTAATTACTTTTAATATATATATATATATACCTCATCATGAAATAATATAAAGTATACCTAGCATAGTAGTTTTCTAAGTTCACAAGTAGCACAGATTCATGTAAATCGATCTCACCCAAATTAGAATCCATTGAGAATTAAAAGGGATATACAAACTGAATTGCAAATCTCTTGATCTGGTGAACATGGATTTGGGTGCATTTTATTTCCTTTGGTTGCTCTTTTGATTTGATAATAGACATGGGCCATTAAATTTTTATGTTATACATGTTACTTGGATATTTTAAAGCAATTGACATGGGTAACTTGGTGCAATGATTTAAATAGAATGGCCTCTAGCATGACTATGTGAGGTCTTGTTGTAAGTACAATAGATCCCATGTCATTATGACACTGGAGCCCAAATTTTGAATGCAGAATGATGAATTTTTGTTTGGATTGTTCTAACATCCCGCAACCCGCAAATCGGCAACTTGCGGACTGCGAGAAACCTTTCATTTGATATTTCATTTTTCAATACCGCATCCCGCATACCGCATACCGCATCCTAGAATGAAGAAACGCAAAATAGCACACAATTTATTCAATTAGCTCTGCATCGCGCATTCCGCATTTTGCGGGATCCTGGTTGCGGGAAAACACAAACCAAACGAAAATAATAGGAAGTCTGTAACCCGCATTCCACACATTACGGGATGCGGGATGCGGAGCTAATTGAATAAAGTTTATGCTATTTTGTGTTCTCGCAACCCGCAAGTTGCGGAACAATTAATAAACTTTCAAATTTTGTTTTGATCTTGCATTCCGCAAAGCTGATCCTGACCGTTCATTTTCTTTTTACCCTCATCTGATGGTCTCTATTATTTCTCAGGAATTATAAATATGATAGTTTTGATTTACAAATTTTCACTGTTTTTACTGCTGTAATTCGCTTTGCTGTGTGATTTTTACCTCAAGATTTTACCTAGTGACTCCAACAATGATTACTGCAGTTTTAGGTTGGTTACCAGGTTGCTATCTTGCATTTTGAATTGATTACTGTGCTTACTGTATAATTCAGTTTTTAACTTCTGGTATAAATATTCAAAAAACGACACATGGTGACATCCAAAACCCCCAGAATCATTAGGAGTAAAAACCTCCAGAAGGATATGTTCACTAGAGATCCGAACTTCGGTGTTTTTTCTGATACTAACAACTGTGTCACTGAAACTTGTCATTTAGACTGGGCTGGGGTTTACTCAATTTTTTATAACAATGACCTCTCAGATTTCCAGAGTGACCAAACGGTTTATGACAGAATTAGAGATTCTGGCTTGTATATGATCGCTTCCAGACCACCTATCCTACCTTATAATGATGTTGTGCGATGGATTATTGACTGTACTAATGTGAAATATTGTTCTTTCAATACCAGTATCGGGTCTTAGCCAGCCAATTTCCGCTCAGAAACTTTTGTCAGGATTTATGCTCTTAAACGTTATACCCAGCTTCTAGATGCAGATTTTGTTAACACTGCCAAATCCAAATTCAATTTCAACCAAATGCTTAAATCTTGGATGACTGAACCTCGTAAATTTTCCAAGATAAAAGACCAATTATACCCTGTCGAGTGGTCCAAAGAACCTTATTCCATGTTAGCCATGATGTTGTGTAGGATTTAGGCCTTCCCAACTATTCATTCTTCAAAAAAGAATGGGCTCCGATCACTCATCACATTATTACCACGGGTGAAGCTTTCCCTTGGGCCTCAATTTTATCACTAGAACATAAAAACACTATTCAAGAGTTCCAAAAAGTGACTGCTAAGAAAAAGCCCAAATTTTATCTCACTGTCTTCATTGTGGATGTTTTCTATACTGATTTCCGTTACCCTAATTTGGGATGGAGTTGGGAATTGCCGGTCCTGCCTATACATATTTATCATTTCAAGCTTTGGGATGGAAACTATGTGGTTAGGTTTTATGATAAATGTGAAAGTTTCCTTGGCTGAGTATATTTTCTGGTTTTCAACAAAGAAGCCCATGCTTTCTCACCAGAAGAAAAAGCTCTCATAGCCACAATGGGAGACTGATATGTGGGTGAATATTTCACCTACATCAGAGTTTATGGTAGTAACGCAGCTCACATGTTTCCTAAATTCGTCCCAGACAGGTTGGTATTAGAATAGATCTCATTTCAGATAGTTATAGAAGGAATCTACAAGAAATGTGCTGCATCAAAGAGAAAAGTTTGGCCCAGGTTTCCTATTACACTTGGATCCTTGAGCGTTCCCTCTTCTACCGTTGGGCATTGGAGCTGAGTGACCATATCATGTCACTTAAACTTAGTTTTGCATGCGAAAGATAGCATGATCATAAAGGAATTGTTAATTTACACCTAAATCAAAATCATTTTAAAGCTGGTTATGTTCATGAGGAAACTCTTGATGATTTAATTTATCAGGGAGTGGATACATTTTCTGAAGTTTAAGCAAGGGCGAAAAGAAAAGAAGAGCAAAGCCATATTCTGCAGTACCAAAAAGAGATCAGGGACATGGTAAAACATTTCAGGTCTATGGAATTGGACATCTTGAAAAGGATGACAAAAGACAAAGAAGAATAGGAAGCTCGAGCTATAGCAAAAGAGGCTTTGGCATCTAAAACTAGATCTGTAGAAACCAGCTTGAGATTGCATAAAGGGAAATCCCTCATGACAGAAATTCCCCAGACATCTATGGAACAGTAGGTTAAATACTATTTGCAAACTTCAGAGTAGATAAAACAGACACTGAACAGGTTGAATTCAGCACTAGATACGCAAGAAGTTGCAACATCTCACTCAGGTAGCTGAAACTGTCCAGGTAGCTACTGTGGTTGGAAAGACTCAACCTGAAAAGACTCACATTGAGGACATACCTGTTAAGAAGATAAAGATCTCCATTCTTGTTCCTACTATTGACCTAACTCATTTAGAGGAAGAGGATGGAAGAATTTCTCCTGTGCCTGTTACTGTTGAGACAGGTAATGATTTCCAAAATCTCACCAATGGTAGCAATGGTAATCTTTCATCCTCTCTTCCTCCATCTCAACCTTCAAGTCACTCTATAATAGCATTATCCTCTATATCTGATGGTTCTTATGTAACACCTTTCATGAATCAGCTTTATAAGGATGCTACGTGTCTACCTGAATCTATGATACCTATTTCTATAGATATACCTATTCCTACATCTGACGTATCTATAGTTGTCAAGAATCCATTGCATATCCCTTCAATCAATTCAGTGTCTTTATCGGTAGCTGAGGAAACTTCAGCAGTCTCATCATCACCATCTAAGATATCTATTGTGCAAGTTTCATCAGTTGAGACTACAATTCTTAACATCCCCTCAGCTTCTGAAGCCATTCCTGCTCAAAATATGAACCTTTCTCCATGTACTTCTCCTGTTACTATGACTATCCCTTCTTTCACCACAACTCAAACTACTTTCGTGATATCCACTGGCATCAGTATACCCCCCATTAATGAGGTAAGGGAAGAATTCAATGAATATTTTGTGGTATCTCTAGGAGAATATCAGTACAACAAAACTGATAGATCAGTGGTGAGGAAAGGTAGGAAAAGGAACCGGGACCAGGGTGATATGGATATGTCTGATGTAAGTAAGGTGGTGTGGACTCAGCGATCAGGTGATCCACATGCATATGCAATTGATGTTGCATCTATCCTAGGGGCTTTTACATAAGTCGACTTTGATGCTCTGAACACTTTGAACTGAAATTAGTATACTGAAAGAGGAACTGGTGCAGCTTAAAAGGAAACATGAGAACAAGTGTGATGAACTTCAAGAGATGAATTTTTCCCTCAGCGGAGAACTGCAAAGGGAAAGGACTGTTAATGTCACTCTGGCTCAGAAGGTTGAATTGTTGGTAAAAGAGATTGAAGATGCAACTACAAGTGCAACTTCATCCTCATTTTCTAAATTTTCAAAAGAAGAATTCAAATAACTTACTATCAGAATCAATAGGGAACACTATTGTTTGGTCTGTGATTTATTCAAAACTTTAGATAATATCTTTAAAACTCACATAGTGTTTGATAAAATCTATGTTGTTCTAGAAGACTTGGTGGGGAAGAGAAAACAGGCTTCTAAGGCCTATGATGAAGTGGTTGATTGGCAAAGATATATGAAATATAATCCTGAGAATATTACTTTTCTTTCTAAGTTTCAGTTAAAGAAAGTTAGAGCTATTATGAGAACCTGGGAAGACCTAGAAGAAATAGTAGGTGAATCTATTAAAAGAGCACAAGCTATTTGTTGCAGGAGATGGTATGTAGTTGATAATATCATGATTGTCTTGTCTTTTCCTACCATGGTCCTTATTGAAAAATCTTGTCCACCCAGGTTGGTGATCGATCAAGTTGAGCAACGCATAGATGAAGAAGAGGAGAAAATCAAGGGACTTGATTGCATCAGTATACATGATCTGGAGTGGTTGATCAAGCAACCATTCATAATGGAAGGGAAGATATATATATTAATATGAATATGGCATAAATTGGTAAAGAATGAGCTTGAAGGTCATAGGTGTAATGGTCAAGTTGGCATTGAATCTGCCAATTACCCCAATATCAAGGAGCTGCTATGAATTTGGAAGATTTGGAGAGATTTCTTAGGATATGAGCTTTGTTAGTTTTGATCCCCTTTAGGGGGAGTTCCTTTGATTGTAATAATTATTTAAGTCATGATGTATAATGTATGAGGCCTCAGGAAATTTTGGAGAGGGGAGACTGATGCAAGGGATCGAACAATACTTCTGTCTTTGTAAAGGTTTTGTGTAATTTATTGCATGAAATTCTGAAAAAAAAAACAATGTTAAAGTTCCATATCTCTTGTACTTATCTATTAAATTTCTTTGACATATGTTGGTCTCTCTGTTCCAAATGATCAGATAATACTCTGATTCATTTGCAATCAATTAACGTGTTTGTTTAACTTTTATTTATCTCTGTTACATCTAAATGCATTGATAAAGTCTCATGAAATTTATTTTATGAACTGTCTTTATCTATTTCTGTGAACTGTTTTTATGAACTATCTTTATCTATTTCATTGATTAACTGAGATTCGGTAATTAATTTATTTACAAACCAGAAATAAATAAATAATAATAAATGTAATGAAGTATATATGTATATTGTTGAATTCACTATCAAGTCAAAAAAACAATACATATTTTACATAAACAAGTGACCAAATAAAAACAGTACATCTATACAACAGACAATGAGGAGATTCAAGCAGAAAGTGGTTTTAAAGACTTTGAAGCAAGTAAGATTTCCTATTGTTTTCTACGTTCAACATATCGATTGCCTTGCATTCGAGAGTATCTAGAAAAAGAGAAAGGTGGAGAAATGAGTAGGCCTGAAATAGATGTAACTCTTGATATTGCAGTGAATGTAAGTCCTTGTCTATTAATGTTTCCAATATCTATTGTTACATTTTTTAGGGTCATACCTTGGGCTTTATGAATTGTTAAACCCCATGCCATTTGAAGTGGTATTTGTCTATGGGATCCTCTTATTATTGGAGATATTGGAACATAAGTAGGATTAGAAGAATCCCATAAGGGTCCTTTGTAATGCACAAATTCGACAACAACAAACGATGACAAGGTAGGAGGTATCTCATTTGACTTGTAGACAATATAAATGAATTTCCCAAGTGTTACGGAGAGAAATTCCTATGGCTTGGGGTACCACAATAGACATCTTGACTCCAGAAATCAATCCTTTCCAATATGCAATAGAAATCAAATATCTAACACTAAAGGATCAGACCTCGTACTTTATTTCGGACAATTGAAGTAGATCCCCGTTGAGCTTTCCAAGTTCAACTTGAATTGATGAATCACTTCCTCAACAATAAGTAAACAAGACAAGCATACTATATATATTGGTGTTAGATCTATTCTAGCATATATAATCAACAATGTATAAGCATTTGAAATCATCCATGAATAAAATATTCATTAAAACATACATTATTGGATAGGAAAAGATATTTCTATTAATATAAAATTAGAGATTACAATGGATACAACCTCTGTCGGCATGTCTATGAATCGGAGAAACTGAATCCCCCACTTGGGCCTCCACCACCTCAATCCTCCATCTCTCGATAGCAAGCTCACAAGCAAAAGGCAAGCTTGGGAAAAACACAAAAGTGCTCCAAGGGACAAAGGGATGCAGACTCAAGCACAAGTTCCAGCAACAATGGAATATAGTTTCTTTGCTCTCAATTCTCTTATGCCTTCAATGTATCCAAAGAGTTCCTTATATAAGTTTTCAAAGGGGTAATGAAAGGTCGAATCCGAGCGATCTCAAGGCATATGGAAGGCCAAGATTCAAGTGAGTCGACTCCATGTCAAGGAAAACTCCAAAAGGATTTGGATTTTGTATACATCCCGATGTACGCAGTTTTAGGGGTCAAACCCACGTATATATGCCATTAGGAGTTTAAAAGTCGCGTGTATCATTTTTCACATGTTTATAGGGATGGTCTAGGAAACATCAAATGACAAAAAATGGTCCAAGGGGTCTAAGGAGTCTACAGAGTGACAGGGGAAGGCCATACCAGAGTGATTCACGTGGAGTGGTAAAATCAGGTATAACAGATGCCCCCTAATGTGTGAGGTCAAAGGGGTCATACGATGGCCGAAATACATTATAAGTCCATCCTAGAAGTGGAAAAATGAAGGATCCCAAATGGAAGACCAGCCACCCAATCAACATAGTACAATGATACAATTCTACACATAACTGCAAATACATATAGCAGTCCCAGATACTATAAGAGTACAACGACCATTAATAGGCATTGTACAAAATATCACATAAGTGGTCATCGCCACGTACAATATACATAGATCAGAATCTCCATGATGAATTTATACAAAGGATCATGATCTCCATAATGACTAAAGATATATAATGGATCAAGATATCCATAATAGTTGGAAATGTCTGACATATACTGGAATCAAGTCACTAGAGCTGAAATCTCATGAACACTGGCATGATCAAGGAGGTAGCATATAAGAGATGCCACCAATCTGGAAGGTCTTCTAAATAAACCGCTACGAGTACATGTCCTACTATGTGAATAGAGGTGTCGACGTCGAATATAGTAGTCCATCGTCTGATTATCGGTCATTGATGTATACTGTTAATAGACGCGAGATCACCCACTGATAATGAAAATGGGAATCAAGGTACTAGAGTGCAAACTAAAAAGTGTGAATAAATGTGTTGAGGTTGAACACTTGAGAGGATCCATCAATCAGGGGACATTGATGTATTCCCAAATACTGTCAATAGCGAGAGAACCTCCCACTGATGATTGCAAGTCTCAAGGCACTCAAAAATGACTCTAGATTCCAATCCCAGAATAAATGATCTGAAGTCGATGGGATGAAATCCACTGGAAGGAGGGCATTAAGGCATCCCCCATCATCCAACACGAGGAACTCAACAAATTTGTATAATGTGGAAGGACTCGATCATAATGTGCACGAACCAGTAACTGTATCGGGAATGGTTGACATGCAAAGTCAAGATAACTGAGGAATGGCCGACTCAGGTTTCAACTTCCTTCAAATAACAGCATAATGGAGAATGGTGACTGAATAAAGGAAACATAGACTCAATATACAAAACTAGGACATCTCTGCGACACAGGAGGCATCGACAGAGGCTCCATGGGGACTGGAAGCTTAACCAGTCGGTGGAGATAAAATCAGATAAATGAGTACAGCTCCTAAACTCAAACTATAAACCCAACCAATGGATGTGATATACAGTGCTATGTTAGAAGGTTACATGACTCGACAGATGCCAAAAGATAACATCTTTCCTTTTCCATCTTTTTGGTTTTTTGATTATTTTTTTGCACTTTTTCAAATATTTAAAAAGCTTGAAAAATAATAAAACTACTTTATAGTTACAGAATAAGAGGAGACCGGTGTCATATGGGAAAACAAACTAGTTCCAAGCAGTGGAACATACCTATGCTCAATGCAAGGATACATGTGTAGGATAGCGACACTCGGGGGAAAATCCCCTCCCGGTAAAAATAGGGAATCAAGCTGAAAAGGATATATAAAATGGCTCTGCATGGCTAGACATGAGACAAGCTTGGGCTATATGGCTGAAACTCAATGTCATGGAAGCCGGCATAAGGCTCAATAAGGTATCAAAGCTCATGATAATGCAATTACAACTTGATATAAGGGAGTCCTGAGGGAAATAGGCCAACAAAAGATCAAGAGGAGTATGAGGCTCTTGCGAAATGTCCTGGCAATACTATACAATGGACTCCCACACCCTAAGGGACAAAATGTTAGCATGGGCACCAAATGCAAATAAGGCACTAACTAGGGTACCCATGTAAGGTCGAGCTCTACCACTCATATCATGCCACTTCTAAAACAGCAAGAAGGTTCTGTGACATAATTGAGTGGGTTCGTACCTAAGGCTATGATGAAACGGTCATAAGGTCATGCAAAATGCAAACGGTGATGAAACCTAACCTATATGCCAGTTTAGACATGATACCTGAAATCGGCACGAACGAGTCAATCCAACAGCTAAAAAGGCACTAAAAAAGGTCTCCTACATCATAAATTAATCCAAAAATGGTCCAAACTATAGGAAAGGGGGTAAAAACTTTCAAAAATTTGAAAATTTTCTATAAATAGTAAAAAATTCAAAACATTATAAAACATTTGAAATTTTTACCCATTTGAGCTTAGAACTTAAACAGTGAATTCCAGGAGATCCAGCCGATGGAATCCACTACCGTTTTTTCCAGGTACTTACCCATGCTCTACTCTTTCATTTTGATGCAAATTTTGTCAAATTCCATGGTGTATCTAATTTTCTAGGCCATTCTAAATAGGTGCTATGGCCCACGCGAAAATCGAGGGTTTTTCTACGTATAGGGCTGGATGTACGCGAAAAATGCCCCCAAAGCCGCATACATATGTGGCTGTTTGGAAAACAGTCGCGTATGCGGCCGCGCTTAAGATTTTTTAAGTGTTCTAATGGACAAACTTCAAATTTTTTGTGCAGGATGGTCCTAGAATGGAGAGAACGTGAACATGGTGATGTAGAAGAGGTAGTAAGGGCATATCTAATGGCTCAACAAGCGTTACGTGCATGTGGGCTTTACAAATTTTGGTGTCTTGGTGGCTTAAGGGCCAAACCAGGACTATTGCAGATGTTAGTGGACTACTGGGATCCAGACTCAAAGTCATTCCAGATAGACGGGATGTCCCTCACCATAGAGGTGGAGGACATATACTTTATTACTGGACTTTCCTGACAGGGGGAAGTGATGAAGCTACGTTCTCGTGGGCTCGAAGGTGGCCTGACTATAGATAAGTACATTGCGGTGTACTGCTATCCAGACATGGAGAAGGTGGGGAGTTAGATCCCAACTAACTCCATACAGGTGCTGGGCGTAAAGGCCATCCTACTGACACTGGGCAGGATAGCAGGCTTGTCTTCACTCCACCAGGCCTCGCGACCTCTGATGTTCTATGCAGTGGAGTGCATGAGACCCACGGTATATGATTGGAGCACTGCGCTACTGGGAAACATGAAAAATCAGCTCAGTGAGTGCAAGATGGGCATAGTGTGAAACTTTGGTTTTAGCAGCATACTGAGCACATTTTTCTTCGAGCGTGTTCCAGGATTGAGCCCTAGAGTTGACGTTCCTCTACACGGGGTTCGAGATCCGACCCAACGGCGTTGGGCAGATGCGATGTGCAAACTGGGTGGAGGTAGGGTGTCCAACCCCTATCCAGCTGATTTCTTCCCGTGGTGGCGACGACAGATAGTTGCCATCGATGACTACCCCTATGCGGGGATAGATTTCCGAGGGGATCCAGACATGCTGCTACCACTAGGATTGGTATACAGTGACATAGGTAACGAATCTCAACCCTCTTTTTAAAATTTTTGAGTTATTTAATTTTTTTGTGTTTTTTGATTATGTGGAATCAAAAGACATGTTTTTGGGTGACAATACATAGTGACATCTACCATATGCATGCAGATGTGGGACCATGGTGGCCTGAAGGCTTCCCTCGTCATATATGGAGGGGAAGAGGAGACGATATCACGGGTGTGGATGTGGAGCAGACGCTCCAAAGCATTCATACCAACTTCATGAGGCTGACACACAGAGTACCCATGGCGCAAGTCGAGGAATTTCCTGAGGCCATGTAGCGCCAGGTGGTGGGTGTACCACGAGCATGGGTGCAACTATTTCGATGGCTAGCTAGTGCCGTAGTGACATTCCATTGTCACAACCCCCCTCCTCCTCCACAGGCTTAGATACCTAGGAGTGATACATTTTGTATTACCGTGTATTATATCTTGGTGGCTCGAGAGCCCCATTTTTGTATTATGACACTATGTATTACCACATTTTGGATGTTTGTAAAAACTTTTATGATGATCGGTTTATTTATTTACATGTGTAAAAATTTATGTTCATGATGAGCTTATTGTGTATGAAACAAATGCCAATCTAACACGTAGTTAGCATATGAGTCAGCAACTTGATTATTAATTTCTGCAACATGTATGTATTTTATATTGTCAAATTGTCATTCTAATAATCTCACAGGTAAGAATCTTCTTAATAATGTTGGGTCTCTAACATGGTACAAACCACTAAGTTGTGACACTACTAACTATGAATCAAGACGTACCTCAAGAGAGAGAATTCCATGTAAAATGGCATCCTGTAGAAGCTCAATAATGGCACTATATTCAGCAACATTGTTTGAAGATAGTTGTAAACATACGCCTCCTGAAGACAATACCTAACCTGTAGGAGTATAAATCACCCAAGCAGCAGAGGATGAGTGTTGAGTGTGACGGCTCGCACCATTCGTGAATCCTATAAAGGTGGAAGATTCCATTGACACTGCCAAAAGAAACGGAAACTAATCACAAACCCGATCACTATGAGAAAAATACCTACCTATGCAAAGCTGTACAATAATATACAATAACCAGCCTTGGCTAAAAATCATGCATAGTACTTTTTGAGATAGAGCCCATTTCTAGGCTCTGCCAAGGCCATTCCCTCATAATACACTAACTCATAAGTGCCCTTCTCTAACACATGTTTGACGACATAAGGACCACGCCACATGGGGTTAAACTTTCCTGCCCCCAAGGGTTCTTTCGGTTAATCCCACAGAAGGACCAATTCTCCCTCACTAAACCTCCTTGGACGGACAGACTTATAGTACTGGACCTTTATGCAATGCTTATTTACTTCTATAGCCACCAAGGCATCTCGACACTGCTCATCAAGTTGCTCAAGGTGGACCGAATGCTCCTCCAATGGGGAAGTGTCTAGTAAGAGTTCTATGGCTAGCTTCAAAGAAGAAATCTCACACTCAACCGGAAATACCGACTCCACTCCATGTACAAGTTGAAATGGAGAAAAACCTGTGGCAGTCTTAATAGTGGTTCTATGCACCCACAAAGCAGGATATAACATAATGTGCCAATTATTCTTGCTTTGTGCGATGGTTCGTTGGAGAATGGATTTGAGTGATTTGTTCACTGCTTCTACCTGTCCATTCGCTTGAGGGAAGTAAGAGGAGGAATGTTCTTGTTTGTACTCTAACTTTGATGCCAACTCTTCCATCATATGATTCTAAAAGTGCGAGCCATGGTCAATGATAATCTCTTTCGGAATCCCAAACTGAGTAATAATCTGGTTGAATATGAAGTGCGTGGCTATCTCACTGTCAGATTTAACTGTAGGCATAACATCAGCCCATTTTGTGAAGTAGTCAACAGCCACTATGATATGATGATGCCCCCCAGCTGAAGCCAGGTTGCAATCCATAAAATCTATCCCCCACTTAGTGAAGGGACCGACGGTGATGATGGGATGTAACGGGGCAGGTTTCGAGTGCATATTATGTGCAAACACCTGGTAAGGGTGGCACCTCTTGACCGCATCTAAACAATCCTTAAAGATCAATGGCCAGAAATAACCCGCTCTTAAGATTTTTTGGGCTATAGAAAGCCCAGATAAATGACCACCACACGCCCCTCCATGGCAATCATTCAACACTACCTTAGCCTCTTCATGAGTTAAACAACGTCGTAAAATGGAATCTACCCCATGGCGGTACAAAGTGTTATCCACTATGGGGTAATTCTTAGACACGTGACGTAACCATCGTCATTCATCCCATGAAAGGTGAGTAGAGGCCTTCAATGTTTGTAAATATATAATGATATCCCCATACCATGGGTCTAAGGTTGAGGTTAAGAAGATGTGCTCATCGATAAACGTATCTTCACAAACCAACTCCTCTGCCTCACTTGGGAAATCTGATATAAGCTCCACAAAAATTAAAGATTTCTTCAATTTTGCCTAAACAAAGTCGAGGTCGAATTCTTGCAGGATGACAATCCATTTATTATATTTTCCCCCAATCATCCTTCGAGTGAGGACAAATTGAAATGGATTGACATGGGCTACAACCAAGGTCTGGAGAAGGAGAATATAATGTCTCAACTGTTGAACCGCATGTACGGTAGCTAAGGCAAGCTTCTCAACATGAGAATAACGGATCTCTGCGTCAATAAGATTCCATCTTAGATAGTATATGACATGCTCTTGGAGCTCCTCATCCTCTTGAACCAAAACCATACCAATCGTCTCCATGGATGCGGCCACATAAAGTAGGAAATCACGGCTATAGTCTAGGGGACTAATCACTGGGGTTGATGCTAGGGCTCGCTTGAGCGCATCAAAGGACTCTTGGGCTCGCTCATCCCAACAAAAGGTGGTGTCCTTCTTCAAAAGACGCATGAAGCGTCTAGTCAAATTGGCAAAATTGACAACAAATATCCATAAGAAGTTTTCCATGCCTTGCAAACATTGAAGATGATGAATATTTTTCAGGGAGACAACTGAAGTATTGCCTCAACCTTCAAAGGGTCAACTCTTATACCCTCCTTAGAAACGATGAATCCTAATAAGCGACCAGACTTCACACAAAAGATGCATGTGTGAGGATTTAACCTGACCAAATAATGGCGGCACCTTTCGAATACCAATCTCAAAATGATAGGAATGACGCATTCTCATACAAGAATGAGCAGCAAGGTCATCCAAAAATACTTCGATAATTGATTTGAGATTGTGGAAGATCAAGGTCATGGCCCGCTGAAAAGTAGCTCCAGCGTTCTTAAGGCCAAAAGGGATTTTTAGATATGCAAAATTTCCCCAAGGACAAATAAATGCAGTCTTATGTTGGTCCTCAGGTTTAATTTGTATCTGATTGAATCCAGAAAATCCATCCATAAAGGAAAAAACCTCGCTACCTGCACACTCATCCAAAATCTGATCAATAAATGGTGTGGGGAAATTGTCCTTAGGACAGGCACGATTCAAATCATGGAAATCAGTACATATGCGGATCGCTCCCTGCATCTTGTCAACCAGAATGGGGTTTGAAACCCACTCTATCAAGGGAACAGGATAGATAAAACCGGCTTTCAATAGTTTCTCTATCTCTGCCTTAATCGCGGGTGCTTTCCTAGGATTCACCACACGCAAGCGTTGTCGAACAGGCTTAGCGTTGGGATAAGTCTCAGTCTCATGTTCAACAATGCGAGGGTCGATACCTGGCATTTCATCATAAGACCAAGAAAAGATATCATGAAATTATTTAAACAACTCGGTGTATTCTTGAATCTCAACATGGGAACGTTCTGCCCCAATATAGATATTCTCTATCCTGCCAGGATCGCGAGAGATATTGATAAGAATCGTTGGAGATATATTTGTCATGTTTCCATTAGCCATCGGAATAGGAGAGCTTAATGGAACCATGGGACTACCAATTCTCTCGCTAAGAACCTCCCTAAAGTCCTCACGCTCCAAGCTGCCAAGCTTGGGAAGAAAGTAAGATCTATGATAGAGCTCTTCCCATGGTGGCTCAACTCTCAACATGGCCTCAATAATCGCTTTGTCTGAAGGAAAAAACACTATCAAGGCAGTCATGCTCGTGAGAAGACTATACTGCCCATGCAGGCAGCACATATGGGTCCTCCTCCTCCGTCTGTGAAGAGGAAGGACTAGGCCCTACAACACACTCAAGATTAGCTTGATAAGCTACCATAGTTGTAGGCAACGGCACGTCCGTTACGATGGGCTGACTCGAAGTATTCGATGTAGGAAGAATCCAAGGATCTTCCATATGAATCATGTGAAAAGACATCGATCTCACAGATGTCGAAGCCTCACTAGAACTAGACCCTATCATAAGGATAGGTGCAGAGCAACTAAAACTTCCCATAAGGGATGGATACATGCCCACACCCACACTCCTAGTTGTCGATTGAGAGTGCTCGACAATCGGGATCGAAGCTCCCGAAGATGCGGTAACTGATGAATTCTTGAATGACGTTTGATCAATTGTAACTATCTTCCTGTTAAATGGAAAGCATACAACACGAAATAGGGAAGAAGCTACGGCTTACATACTATACATCCAATTCCTACCCAGCAAGAGATTGTAGTCAAGGGGCGCATCAACCACCTCGACCTCTATCGCAACAGGTTTCCCTCCCAAAAGGACATTAAGGGAAGGAAGGATCCCGTGCGGCCTAAACGATCTCCCATGAAATGCAGTTAACATGGTAACAGATTTAGACAACTCAGGGGAACCTAATCCCTTCGAACATGATAAAGACATCACAGAAGCAGCAGCGCCTTCATCAATCACAGTGTGCTTGACGATCATGTTAAGACATTCTACGTGAATCAAAAGAGACACATAGTAAGGCAAGCGAGGCTGAATTCCTACGGTTTCAAATTTAATCACAGAGGAAGAATTATCATCATTCACACCAAGGGTAGAAAGAAAAGCTTTCCTTTGCAAAGGACAACTTTGAAGTACCTCCAGTGCAGACATTTCACAAGGAGTGTGGCCCAAATCCTCGACAAAAGAATAGTTCTGGGCAGCTCGGGAATTAGGATTGTGCCCTGAACGCTTAAGGACTCCCTTAGGAATGCAAGGTGCAGCTTCAGGTTTATCCACAGGTTTTTCAATATGTAAAGGAGTCCCTGGTGGATCAGGTTCCTTTCCTGGGTTGGGTTGTGACGAACCATAGTCCTTTGCACGGGGCACAACTTTCACAACATGTACCATGTTAATGCAACCACGACCACTACCCTCTGGCAGATCTTGATCACCACCAGACTGATCATGGGTCCTCGAGTTCATATTTTGATTGTGAGGTAAAGGGTTATTCAGCACAGCTGGGCCCTGTGCTAAGAATTTCGAGGCTTCATCAATACGAGGGCACAAGTAAGTGAGGTGATCTTCCTTACACAACTTGCAAGGAAATTTAACCTTACGTTTAGCTTTCTTGTCCACCCCAGCATTACGGGTGTTCTTATCATTATTATTAGCATTTTCATTCCTATTCGCACCCTTACGATTGTTCTTACCCTTCTTTTTATTCCATCCGGGCTGCTGTTTACCCTTCTGGTCCGACGATTGCACCGAAAGCACACTCACCGTTTGGGTGGGTTGAGATGAAGCTGTGGCTTGTCCCTAAGTAGATTGGTTGATTGACAATTGACTGACTTGTTTTGCAACTGAATCCGCAGGTTTATCACTCGCACAACCAACAATGCCATCGGCATGTGGTCCAGGTTTAACTTTGGGGTTGAAACTAGAACGTGGAGCGTTGGGAATGATCTCATATAACAAACCAAATTGAGCATAAATCAAATCCAGTTCCTGTGCCCTAAAAATGGCTTGTTCCTCATTTTTCACTCCGGATATAGAAAAATCCTTCGCTATATAAGACAATAACAACTTAAGGAACCAATTGAGGAGGAATTCCGATGGTATAAAGGCTCAAAATCAACCTCTTCCATCTATGCCACTCTTAGATATGATTCGAGATATTTGTGGCTTTATCCTATCAAAATTTCGACAAGAGTTCTGTACCAACGTCATAACGCACTAGTATCTAGAAGTGGTTAATAAAATTCATCGCTAGGTCATTGAACAAAGCGAATGCCCCCCTAGGTAGCTCTATATACCATTTCGCGGCAGGCCCTGTAAGGGTGCGTTGAAACAGACTTAAACAGATTGAGTCTTGGTGTAAGGAATTTGAAGAGCACCATAGGTGAAAGGTAGTAACATGTTCGCTCGGATCCTCTCCCGGTTTGCCCTCGAATTTGGGTATGTTCGAGGGAAGCTTAGTAGGGACAACCAGCCAAGCCAAGTCATGAGCTACAGGATCGTTCGTCAATCTTGACAAGTCAGGAAGATTCAACGTTGTGAGGAAAGGGAGCTTGGGATGATTAGGTCGATGGACCGCTCCTTGATAGTTTTGATTCGCATAGGTCTGATTACCATAACCACCATGGCCTTGGCCATAGTGCCCTCCTCCCGTTTGACCCGTATAGGGTGGCATGGAAGCACCATAGTGTGGTGTACCTTGACTATTCAGAGCTACAAAGTCATAATTTAGAGAGTAAGTGGGTTGTTGATACCCGCACCCATAAGGTGAAGAACCCTGTCCATATTGCATCCCATAATAGGGTCCATAAGTCATCGCATGAGATGTCCCATGAGACACTCCGTAAGTAGGAACCGGAAGTAGGAATATACATTCTAGAAGTAGGAATTTACACTCCGGAAGTAGTAATATGAGCTCTAGAAGTATGAACATGACCTCCCAAAACAATGGGCGGTACTTGAACTTGAGACACAATTGGTCGAGTAACCATAGTACGGACATGACTCGTAGGAACGTTCCGACCCGAAGGACCACATGAATGAGGGTGAATATTCGAAGAACTAGGGACAGAGGACGAAGGGACCTGTGTAATTATGTACGTGTTATTCCCTATAGTCACCCATCTTGGATCTGGTATCCTAATAGGATCACTAACCCTAGACCTAGGAGGAATATGGGATGTAGCTTCCACCGCCTGGATGGAAGGTGCAATGTGACTTGTGCTCCCAAACCTCTCCGCATGGTAAGGAATGAGAGTGCCACCAGGCATAGTGCTAGGCTCAAACTCAGACTCGACATGGAATGCCAAATCATGTGTGGGAAAACCAGACATACCATAACTACCATGACTAGTGCTTGCGGGTTCAAAATGAGTCTCATCATCTTCCGGCATTCCATACCGACGATGCGTCAATGGGGGATCAACACTAGAGTAAGTAGGTCAATCATGAAAAGTACCTATCTTAGAAATTACAGGACCTAACTTAGTCAAATCAGGTGAAGGATCATAGTTAGGAGTAAACTCCCCATATTCCACTTGAATGGGAGAAGGTGGTTCAGGAATACCTTCTACATGGTCTCCCATCGTGTGTGAATCAATGTGTGAAGTAGTCCACATGGACTGTCTATTTCTCTCTCCCAAAGGAGGAGGAGATGTAGAAGGCGAAAGTCCTGCTAAACGACGAGAATGGTGAGGTGCCGCACCTGAATCCATAATGACTCAAAAAAAATATAAAAGACTCTCTATCTACGTAAACCCTTGGCAAGCTAATGTGCACAGAGCAATCACCAAGAAAATATAAAGACAAAATCAAGCAATCAAGGGTAGGATAAGTGAGATCCCGAATGAAGCAGGTATGTCCCACCTAGGAGAGGCTTGAGACACCCATACACAACAAGCAGAGGTAAGTAACCAATTATTGTGGCCCTCAGCTTCAATGGGTAAAGCGATTGTGTTGTCTGACCCCAACCTGGCCGGGACACTTGCAGAATAACCCCTGCAGAGTACCCCCTCGTTATCCTAGGTAAGGCCACTAAGGTAACCTCAATATAGGCAATGCTCAGGCGGACAGTCGCAGGTGGGATTGACTGTATGGGTAGGGTAGCAAAGCCCAAAACTCTCTAAAGAGCCCCCAGATATGAATACAATCCTGGAAATATCTCCGGTGCTACTCAGTTATGACTAGGGGTCATCCCAATCAATAACCGCTCACACTGCTCGTGCTTAACTCCCTTTTGAGAGGAGGGTCCCGAGAAACACTGTTTATACCAAGGAATTTCACACACTCACCTGGACAGACACATACATGTTGTTGTTTAGTGGTCTTGGAGAATTTACTCACAACGAACTATTTCAAGACCTTAAAACCTAATCTTGTTGGTGAACCCTATCAAATAAAATAGTGTAGTTCATTTTAATTAAGCGTTGATTTTAATTGGCTTTATCACTCAAAAGAGGTATATCTCCATGCAACTAATGGCATTATGACACAACATGAAGCAAAATGCACACCTAACAATCAATGCAAATGCATTGTGTCCATGAAAAATAGGGTATGCTACTATGTGAAATGCACAATTTTCTTTGAATGATAGGTGCAATCTTTCCTATATGAAATCCTGACTAATACTCCAAAGCAAATCTAGTGCAAGTACTATGCAAAATGCAAGATGCAATGCATGATGATAAGCAAATATTTTTGGATTTTTTGAAATAAAAATGAGATATTAAAGCAAAAGAATGGCTCTATAACCCCCAGACTCTACAAGCACACTCAAGCAGCACTCAAGCAAAGTACTAAGGTAAAAGAAAATCTAATGCACTAATCCTAAAACAAAAAATAAAAAATGCAATGACAAGAACATTCTTCAAAAAAGAAATTTTACCCTAAAAAAATGTCTCTGGTCAGAAATAGAGGTGTATACAGACTCTAGCAGTATCAAAGGAGACTCAGCAATCATCAAAATTCACCCAGCAACAATCCATCTTCCTCTAGAAGGAAAAACTAAGGGCATACGCGACTGTTCGCAGTAAACCCATGTGTGTACGCGGAAATATCAGGGAAACCCACGTATATACATGACTGTGAGTTAAAAACTCGCATACAGGAAGAAAGGTGCATAAATATAAAGGCAAACAGACAAGCTGAGACAAACTTCACACCAATCAGACACTACCAGGAAAACATGCCCCCAGACCCGATACCGAAACAAGAGAAAAAGAGCAATTCAAAGTCATTAAATGTCGATAGAAAACCCCCAAAGGACAACTACTAGGAACTCCTCAGCAGAGTCACCAATTCTGTTACAGAGAGAAATTTCTATGCCTTGGGGTACCACAACAGACAACTTGACTCCAGAAATCAATCCTTTCCAATATGCAATAGAAATCAAATATCTAACACTAAAGGATCAGACCTCGTAACTTATTCCGTACGGTTGAAGTAGATCCCCGTTGAGCTTTCCAACTTCATCTTGAATTGATGAATCACTTCCTCAACAACAAGTAAACAAGACAAGCATACTATATATATTGGTGTTAGATCTATTCTAGCATATATAATCAACAATGTATAAGCATTTGAAATCATCCATGGATAAAATATTCATTCAAACATACATTATTGGACAGGAAAAGACATTTCTATTAATATAAAATAAGATATTAGAATCGATACAACCTCTGTCGGCACGTCTGCGAATCGAAGAAACTGAATCCCCCACTTGGTCCTCCACCACCTCAATCCTCCATCTCTCGATATCAAGCTCACAAGCAAAAGGCAATCTTGGGAAGAACACAAAAGTGCTCCAAGGGACAAAGGGATGTAGACTCAAGCACAAGTTCCGGAAACAATGGACTATAGTTTCTTTGCTCTCAATTCTCTTATGCCTTCAATGTATCCAAAGAGTTCCTTATATGCTTTTCAAAGGGGTAATTGAAAGGTCGAATCCGAGCGATCTCAAGGCATGTGGAAGGCCAAAAGTCAAGTGAGTCGGATCCATGTCAAGGAAAACTCCAAAAGGATTTGGATTTTGTACACATCTTGATGTACGTGGTTTTAGGGGTTAAACCCGCGTATATACGCAATTAGGGGTTTAAAAGTCGTGTGTATCATTTTTCACATGTTTATAGGGATGGTCTAGGAAACATCAAAGGACAAAAAATGGTCCAAGGGGTCTAAGGAGTCTGCAGAGGGACAGGGGAAGGCCATACCAGAGTGATTCACCTAGAGTGGTAAAATCAGCTATAAAACCAAGTGAGTCGTTAACAAGTCCTTCTTGAACCCATAAATTAGTAGTTAACATGACTTGTTGACCAATAGCAAGAAGTACCTTTAATGGCAGTTGTTCATCATCAATGGATTGATGGGCATTTTGGTTCCATTGTTTTGCAAAGAAATGTGCAATTGGCATATTAAGCTGTTTCAGCATGTGTTTGTTGTGCAATGCAACAGAGCTATTTATGGGATACAAATGGATAGATTGTTCAAATGAATAATTTTCAACAAATGAAAGGCATGAGGTTGTTCTTGTCAGTAGGAGTGCCCAATATTCAACAGCTGGTGTTGCATTTCGAAGGTTTAGCAAGAGTTGCCGAAAGTCATTTTGAGGAGCACTATTTCCATCTTGTCGAAAAATTGTTTCAAGCGTGATAAAAGTATCAAATGTATGCCAAAGATCAATTCCAACAGATGAGCCTGCATACATGGGGATGTCTTTTACAGGAGGTAATTGTCCAAAGTCACCAAGAATAATTATGGAACAACCACCAAATGGGATTGTAGATTGCAAGGGGAAAGCTTGACGTAAGCATGCATCAATTTGAGTCAACATTTTTGGACCAATAAATTTCATCTATGAGAATATAGCGAATATGGCGAAGTTATTCTTGAATTTTTGAAAGGGATTGGCCTTCAAGAGGGTGAATTTCACCAATGGGTATTCGAAGAGTAGAATGTATTGTAGATGCATGTATGTTAAAAGCAGCAACACTAGTTGGAGCAAGGAGAAGAAGTGGGTAGGCATTTTGTTCAAATGCAGTTTGAAGTGCAAATTTGAGGCAAGATATGAGGTAAGATTTTTCGGTTCCTACAATACCTTGAATAACCAGTTTTAGCGATTGAGCATATGTACTGTTATTGAAATGGGACATGAAAAAATCAAAGGCTATGCATTGTGTGGGAGACAAGGAATGAGGAGAATTGGAGAAGTATGGGATATCTTCATGTAGTTGAATGGACAAGCGATTCACCTCAATGAATGATGTTGCTATCTCATGCAATTCGGTGCATATATTGTTATGTGACCAATTGTGAATTTTGTCAAATTCATGATGGCCAAGCATTTCAAGGTCATTAACTTTGATGTTATTTCCTGGTCTCATTTGAGATAGAAGTTCCCATTCATCCATGGTATGGGACAACGGAAAAGTAATAGCATCAGAGTTTGAACCATCGGATAGAGGTGTAGAGGGTTCTTCTTCTGTACGTTCAATATGCCACACAACATATGTGCCTTTAATCTGATGCCAATGAGAAGTAATTTCAAAAGTTGTGGTTCCAATATCATGAGGGATAGACCGAAAAGGTTTGTATAGAAGAAGTTCAGTCCAACAAAACAGTTCAAGAGATGAAGAATCAAAGGGAGGAATGGAAGTGAAATGTGGATAGACTCTAACAATTTTGTCACACAAGCTTTGTTTCCATGGATTTTTTTTCCTATTAGGAGAGAAATACCAACAACGAGCAACTTCAAGTAGAGTTAGATGCTCAAGAGCAATGGGTCTTTGAATGTAAGCAAAAATGAAGGGGGGCGTTACAGGGGTGTTATTAGTGTCATTAGAAACACGACGAAAGACAGTTTGGCTCACGTTTAGGGAAAATAAGTGATGGCTACAAAGAACAAGAGGAGGTTTTTGCAGCATGTGACACATATCTTGTGCACTAATGTCTCTTTCTGAAATTGTTTGTGCAAGAAATTGTTTGATTGGATGAAGAATGGGGCTTTCATTTGGTGCAGCATGTGCAAGTCGAGACAAAATGGTATGATAGGCTTCTGATTTTGGCTCTAGTTTTGATGCATACTTTGAAATGTATGTGAGGACAACATGTTTACAAAGAACAGGTTGACAATCAACATTAGCCCTCCACATTGAAAGCATGGTAGGATTGTGAATATTTAGAAGAGGATCATTTCTTGCAGTATTGTAGGTTTTCTGTCCATTTTGATCAATATATAACGAAGAAGTAGCTTGCAGCTCATATGGAAAACCATAGCGACATTGAAGAGATGTTCCTTTCTTGCGAAGACAAGTTGACTCTGAACATTTGGTGTGCCTTTGAACAAAATTTACAAGTTCTTCATAGTCAGCTAAGTAGTTTGATGCAAATATCGATGGTGATGCAAGACTGCATGGATCATTTGTAGTGGAATGGTGAGACTCAGATGTGGACAACTAGGAATTACGAGGATTCCAAGCTATCACATGTGTGTCAAAATTTTTTTTTGCAGCTTCAATTGCAACATCGTCTTCCCAATCTAACGTGTCCATATTTGGTGCATTTTCCAACCAAATAAAACCATGAATGTGAGTGGATCCTATATGTTTCCATTCATATCTAGATGGGAGCAAAAAGAATATATTAGAAATAAATTGTATAAAGATAAAAATATATAGAGATAAATAGAAAGGAATAGATGGTATAATAACTGCACCAATAATCGGTTATATGAAAACCTTTTTGAAGCACCTCTTCAAGAAATGTTTTGAATCTATTGTGCATGTATTGTGATGTAATATGTGTATTTGATATGATGTTGTGAACCTTCCATTGATAAACTTAACCTGAATCATTAGGAGCTTTACCAGGCATTAGAGCATGCGAATCTGGCCATTTTGTGTCAGTTGCACTAAGGGTGAAGAAGAATGTTGGTGTACCTTGTTGATTGATCATATTTGTTAGTTCAGCTCTACTTTTGTTGCAATATGATCGTGTTCCATGTAATTTAAGACCCAAATATTGAGACCCACTCACCAATTTTATCATTTGGCATGTCTTGAAATTGGTTGACAAGCTCATATACTGTCAGAGGTAGTGTATCTTCCATATTTTTTTTGACAAAAATAGAGGCAGTACTATTACTTTGATGACACATAATTAGATTGTATATGTAGTATCGGAAGCGAGGATGTTGAGCAAATATGTTGTCATGATAGCGAATAAGGTGGAGTGCATATTCGTGCATATCAACTTGATGAATGCGTGGTTGTAATAACATTGTTGTACTTGTGGGAAACAAAGGTGGAAAATCCATGGAAAGAAGGCCTTCTGTGTTGTACTCATTGATAGGGGACATTTCTATAGGAGGCCAATCTATGAAAGGTGGTAGTGGGATATTTGGTATGTGTAACAACTGTCTAATTTCTTCAACTTCAGTTCTAGCATTGGTTTGTGTTGAAAGAAATGACGAGGATTGCAATTCATAGGGTTCAAATGAATTTGGTGGTTGATCTATACAGAATAAGCTTTGCGGATGAGATGAAGTAGCGTTTCTATTAAGATGTGGAATCAAAGGTGAAATGTCTGTTGAAACAAGTGGAAAATAAGCTAATGCAACTGGGTTGATTTGTACATCCTTGTAGTATGGGTCGTTTGCCATTTTGAATTGAAGGGAAGCAAGAACATGTGTTCGAATAACAAATAGTTCATATGGTTTGTTTGTAGAATTGCATTTTAGAACAACGAGTATGTCAAGTTCTGATACTAAATGCGGTAGGTATGTCGCAATGTTGGAAATGTATTAGGGGAAGCAAATAGTATTACCAGAGTATTTACATTGACCACCACGAGCATGAGTGACTTGCAATATGGGGTTAACACGACTAATGAGCATCTCTTCAACCTGTGTAAGTAATGCAAGGACAGTTGGTTGCTTCCTCGGATCCATATTGTTATCCAATGAAAAGCGATGCCATTTTCGTTCTAGAATACAACGTGAACAAGTGTATGCCTCATGGAAATTTTTTGTTACAATACCAAGGTAACATTCTTTGCAAATCGAGCAGACAACATATCAACTAGTTGGTACATTTTTTTACGAAATTGTTGATGTGCATCATTGAGTTGGTTGTTCAATGGATTTGGTACAAGAGATGGAAGGGAAGCTGAGTCGACAGGTTCTACAAGAGAATTTGAAGAAGACATATGGACACGCATCCGAGCAGCCCTGTAAAGATGACATTGTTTCTTGTTGTTTTTATCTTTGTCTTGTGCATACAAAACTCTTCTTCGTGCATTGGCTTGTTCCTTGTCATGAGTTGGCATAATTCCTACAAGATAATTGTAACCTTGTTAAACACCTAGAAGCTTTGATTGTTGGTAGAAACACATTTTGTACATGTATTAACTGGAAACTATGTGGATATAAAGCAGAAGAAAAAAAACAAACGTTAATTCATTACATAGGGGGAAGTAAGAATGTAGCTTAAAATAATATAACTGGAGTAAATTTTGTTTTTCAAGTTGTAATTTGATCATTGTAAGAAAGCGGAATTTTAGAAGAACAAAGTGTAGTGTGAGAAAGTATATATGAAAAAAGAAGTTATTGTAATTATTGTTATGTACAGGGTAATCAAAAGTTGTGCCCAAAAACAAGATAACAAAGTTGTGCATTTTATAAAAACATGATAGCAAAATAGTATTGTATTTAAAAACTACCATATAGGTTTTTTCACCAATTTACATAAGAAATGGTGGGTGATAGCCTATACATTGGAAGTATGAAACTGCAAGAAAGTGGTACTACAAGAGAGTAAAAAAAATACCTTGCTATGTTGAACAATGAAACAACGAGTTAAAATTGAGAATTGAAAGCATTCATTATAAACAATGAAGAATGGTTAAGTACGAACTTGAAAAAACGTATATATTTATGTGTCCATATGAAATTGTCATTTATGTGTTTTCAACCATGACAATTACAACTTTTAGGCGTGCAATTCTGCAGAAGGTCCCTTCTTTAACTGACAGAGTAAGAAGTAATTTTTTGTGGCAGATCCTTTGCACTATTTCATCAAGTGATGTTGTTTCAGTTGAGAGAACACACATATCTTTTGCAGAAATTCCTATGAGTTGGTTTGCGACATCATCAAATTCTATCACACCATGAATGGATCCATTAACATCTTACAAGTCAACCTTTAGTATATATCGGTAGTCACATTCAAGAAACTTTCCATCACATTTAGCACAATGCCAGATATCTCCAACTTTCTAAGCAATATTTTTCATGCATTGTATTCCATCAACAAAAAGAGGGCATGCATGGAAATAAAAGTCATCCATGTTAACATTTGTGATGGGTGCTTCAAGAGAGTACCAAACATCTTTTTCAGATGATTGAAGAGTTTGCAGGTCCTTGATGGCAGTGACTTTACGAGAACTAGAGTGAGGGGCATTGAACTTTCAGCTCAGCAATGGTGATGCTGAATGAAATCCATTTTCATGAAACCAGTTTTGGAGAATTGAAGTTTGTTCAGTCTCTGGGTTTATAAGAATAGTAGTGTTGGAAATAGTTCCAACAGTTTTCCATTAAATTCTGTAACGCACCCACCTTTGATTAATACAGCTGGAGGCATAGGTAAACCACGAAGACTAGCAAGTTCGGCTCCTTCAATTTGGCAATGGTCACCCCAAAGTGTTATGTCAATACTATTTCCTGACATGTCATAGAGTCCAATAGTGCGCCTAACAGTCTCAATGCCATCTCGTTTTCGTATTGTGGATGATGGAGAAACTGAAATTACAAGGCCAACAAGGTCCACCATGGAATTAACAGGTATAGTTTGTATCTCATGAATAGTTTTAAAGTTAAAGATACAAAGAGGTATTAAGGGGTATTCATATAAGCATGGTTGGATGGTTGAGGAGGAACCTAGGAAAATCTCATTATGGCTTTTCAAATGGTTGAAAATTGGATTGGATGCTTTCACTGTGCCATTTGATACTATGTACACTATTCTGATATGTATTTGTTCATACAAAGAGAGTGTCAATTCATTGAATGCAGATATATGTATTTCATCGTGTGAAGCATTAACAATGTCAAATCCAAATATTTTTCCAGACCCTCATTGGTTTCCATAGTCGTGTAGCTTTGTCTTGGCAATAACTCGACCTTGAATGTTCCATACTTTGCTAGAACATGTTAGTGATGTGAATGGAATAGTTGATGTAGCCAAGGCAGGGTTATCATCTACTGAGCTAGGATTCACTAGAACAGAGGAACAACTCCGTGAGGGAGAAGGTACAGGTAAGTGGTAAGGTGAGGGATCTCCAATAATCGCTGCATCCACTGTGACAACCTCAAGTGTAAGCAATGCAATAATCCTGTGAGAAGAAGTATGTTAGAGTTGAATAGGATAAAAAAACACTGGATGCATGAACAGGGTGAAAATGATTAAGTGGAAAAAGACAAAATGGAAATTAAACATACGTTACACTATGTACAATGTTCGATGTACACTTGGTAAGTTTGATTATAGATCCTTCTTTGAGTTGTCCAGTTTTTAAAAGACTACTATATATAGTTGGAAGTAATATATCATGCTTGTGAAGCCCGTCTGAGATAGAAATTCGGAACCGAATAGATGATGAGTTCAGTGATTTCACTTGGTTTAATGAGGAGACGTGTACCAGCGGGCAAATGTTGACAGCACCATGCAACAAGAGTGATATAGAATCTTCAGTTAGCATACTCTCCATAGTGTGACTCAATTTTTTTCCTGTGAAATGAAAAAGGCCAAGAAACAATCACTCCGGAGATTGATTCTATGGTAGTTGTTCAAAATTTGCAATAAACATTAATAGATTAATTTGTGTCGTATTTCAATTTTTCACTATAAATATTGTAATTCTTGATTGTATTCATTTAGTATTCTTAATACAGTATATAGATTAATATATAATCCACTATCCCACAACCCGCACCCTGTACGTGCGGGCTGCGGGATGTGGGGTACGGGATTACTAAATAATATTTTATTCACCACCTTCATCCCGTAGCCCACATCTTGCAATTTCCTAGGCGGCAACGTGAAATCCCATAAAATACAGGTTGCGGAGTACGATATTGCTTAAAAATATTTCATTCACCACCCTCATCCCGCAGCCCGCATCCCACAATTTCCCAAGCAGCAACAGGAAATACCACAAAATGTGGGTTGCGGGTTGTAGAAACACAAAATAAAAATCCTAAATCAAAGGAGTTTGTCGTTTGCAGCTTCAGAGTTTCCTTATTTAGTTGAACTAAAACAAAGCAAGGATTATGTCATTCTCTTTCAATCAAAGTAGCAATAACAACAAAACAAAGAAAGGGTGTTGAAACATCTCGTAATTAGACTAAATGAATATTCAAAAAATTTCAGCAGACTAAAGGAATACTTGCAAATTTAAAGAAACTGCAAATTGCAAAAGAAAATACATTAATAACTAATAATCAGACAAAGCAGCAATAACAAGAGAACAAAGCAAGGGCAGACTAAAGGAATACCTGCAAATTTAAAGAAACTGCAAAATCTGAAGTTTAATTGAAGTGCACCAAAATAAATATGTGGTTACCTGAAGGTCTGTTTATATGCGCAAAGCAAAGGCGATGCAACAACAAACGTGGCAAATGTAGTATTGTAACATGGTTTTCAACATCGCCATAAGTTGAGTAAAGATGAAGATATTGACCCATGTCGAAATCATATGACAAGCTTTCTTGCATTAATTGAGCAACAATGCATTGATGAAACATTAATGCCAGTGGATAAAGGGACATGGGAAAACTGTATTGAATTCAATGAAGCACCAGTAAAACAGAAGCTCGGCCAAATTGTGAGTGTAAAGACAGAAAACTCATCCAGAATAACATCTGCTAAATCCAAAAAAAACAGTGAAGAGAAACTCCGCAATATCATCGGGAATGAGTTTCCTGAATAGAGATAAATGAACCGCGAGCAAGGACAGTGAAATACTGTAAAGAAAATCACCCATACTGGTGGTTTAGGACAACAGATGGAAGAGTATAGAATACACGCAAACCATTTGTCAGGAAAACACAGTAAACGACAACTGCAAAGAACAAACCACAACTGGAAACCAATCCATCAATCGATTCACTTGTAGCAATGGTCGTAACACACAGGACATAAATAGTCTATGGGGCAGAAGTTCGCCTATCAAGATGACAGAATCAAGGACCCAAATAAAATGCATTAGCTAAACACCAACTCCAAAGAACGACTTGCAACTGCCAATAAATACATCTATCTATTCACGTGCAGGAACGACCGTAACATAGAGGACACCAACGGTCTATGGGACAGAAGTTTGCGAATCGAGATTGCAGAATCAGGACCCGACTAAAATGGAGAGGAAAAAAATTATCATTGATCAGCACAACACTTGTCCACGATTATTTGGCTAATCCAACACGACACCTGCCAAACTGTGAATGGGCAGGGAGACGAGGAATATTTGAGACTGTGTCTCCATAGGGAAAATGCCTTCAGCGTAAATATAAATATGTATTTAATTACTAATAACCAATTAATATTAATATCCCATGGGGTAGAGCAAGTGGTAAATGGAATTGTTTTTAAATGGAAGGTCATGAGTTCAAATCCCCCCCAAATTAACCCCTGTGCCATGGTTTAGGCGCTGTGGTTACACCTAGGTTTATAGTGGTAGCGGGATTGGATCCCTGGACCCCGTGTCACGCGAGTACCAGCCCATCCCTAGTTGCCGATTCCCCTAGCCTTAAAAAAAAAAAAACCAATTAATAGTAATAAATACACTTCAAAATGAAAATTCACGATTCACAATATAATAATCTTTATGAATCAAATATATAAATACGCATTTAATTACTTAAACAATTTTTATGAATCAAAAATATAAACACACATTTAATTACTTAAAAATGGGTGAATTCATTAAGATGAGTAATATTGTTTTTATCCAAAAGTTACTATGCAAATTCATTTTAGTCAACTAGACTATGAGAAAATCTCAATCTAGGGTTTGTTTAAACCATCGATCTTAAAAACTCTATCATAACTCTTGCACCCATGTCTTAGAAAAAAGTGTTACCCATATTTATAAGAAGACCCACATATATTTCCTGCTCTTTTTTGGAATTAACCTTTACATTTTTTGTTTCTCTTCTTGGAACAAATCTTTGATGTTGTTCCCCTTGTAATTTCTCTACTATGAATTAATGATATTTACAATGGGAACCAAAATTCCTTGACTAGCAATGACAATCTCTAAAGCTATGATTCAAACCCCTTTCTCTTTTCACCTTTTAGTTGGGTTAGGTTCATGATTATGGACATCTCCTCAACTTCCCTTGGAATATTTAGAATTAGTTATGTTTGGATCAAATAACTTGTAGGGGTATAACTTTTCACCTAATATTTTAATCATTATTATGACCCGCAAATGAAAATATCTTCTCAAGACTCATTGAATAGTCCTACGAATCCACATGGAATTGCAATGGTATTTTCACCAATGTTACACATGTACTTGACATGGGTTGTCGATTCACATGATGGGTTGTAAATTACAGAGGACATAACTTCACCATAGCACTATGTTTTCAAACTTTTCTATCATGTTAGAAATCTCTTGATGTGTACTAACTCTTGGTGTAATTAGCCACACTAAATAATGTTTTATTTTATACCAATAAATTTCATTTATCTTACTTTATAGAGAACCGATCTTAAAATTGGGGAGGAAGGTGCGGGTGGGATTATCTTTGATCCTGGAGGAAAAATTGTGACTTCTTATGCCTGGGGACTTGGTCGAAAAACCAATAACGAAGCATAATGGCTTGCTTTGTACTATGGTATGAACCTTCTAAGGCAACTCAACATCACAAATATCATAGTGATAGGGGATTCGAAGCAAGTAATACAGAAAATGAACAATGGAAACAACAGAGGCGTGATCAAAACTAAAATAATTCATGAGCTCATACAACAAATTTCTGGGGAAGTTCAAGCTACCTATATCCACATCCTCCGAGGCAATAATTCAAAGGTGGATAAACTGGCAAATCAAGTTGAAAGGAATTCCTACTAATTTCTTTTATGTTCCCTAAGACCTTCTGGAATGCTAAGTGCTCCCATGGGTACCTCATGCTAAGTGTTATGTCCAAGAATTTTTGGACTTCTGGTTTTCCCCTATAAAGAAAAAAATTCAAGAAACCACGAAAATTTTGAAGAAAAAAGGTTTCGGGGTCAAGGCTCTACCCCCTCCTGTCGGTGATGATGGTCAGAGACACATTCTTTCCCAATGGTTTGCCAACCGGAAAGCAACATGGAATTTCAATGGTATTTTCACTAATGTTACACATCTACTTGACATGGGTTGTCGATTCACATGATGGGTTATAAATTACAGAGGACATAACTTCCCCATAGCACTATGTTTTTGAAATTTTCTATAATGTTGGAAATCTCTTGATGTGTACTAACTCCTGGTGTAATTAGGCACACTAAATAATTTTTTATTTTATACGAATAAATTTCATTTATCTTACTTTATAGAGAACCGATCTTAAAACTTGGGAGGTAGGTGCGGGTGGGATTATCTTTGATCCCAGAGGAAAAATTGTGACTTCTTATTCCTGGGGACTTGGTCGGAAAACCAATAACGAAGCATAATGGCTTGCTCTGTACTATGGTATGGACCTTCTAAGGAAACTCAGCATCACAAAGATCATACTGATAGGGGATTCAAAAAAATTAATATAGAAAATGAACAATGGAAATAGCAAAGGCATGATCAAAACTAAAAGAATTCATGAGCGCATACAATAGATTTATGGGGAAGTTCAAGCTAGCTATATCCACATCCTCCGAGGTGACAATTCAGAGGTGAATAAACTGGAAAATAAAGGTGCTAAGTTAGGATGGGTCGATCAAGGTGGAAGGAATTCCTACTAATTTATTTTATGTTCCCTAAGACCTTCTGGAATGATAAGTGCCCCCATGGGTACCTCATGCTAAGTGTTATGTCTCTCCAAGAATTTTTGGACTTCTTATTTTCCCCTAGAAAGAAAAAAATTCAAGAAACAATGAAGAGTTTGAAGAAAAAAGGTTTCGGGTTCAAGGATCTCCCCCCTCCTCTCGGTGACGATGGTCAGACACACGTTCTCTCCTGACGTTTTGCCAACCAAAGAGCAACATGGATGTTGGTCTCCATCCATCATCACCCTACCCATGTGATGGCATTAAAATCCACTGTAGGCATTTACACTCGGAATGGGAGGCTCGCATGAGCCATGGCATCCCTCCATATTCAGTCGTCTTTCTCGAATTTGGTTCATTCAACCCTACGTCTCAGTGAAGGAACTCCTGACTGCAGAAATGTTCTCATTTATGAAAATCCAAGTATAGTGATTCGTAATGTTGCTCATGTTGTTTGTGATTAGAAGGATTTCACCATTGAAGACTCAAATAGAGCTGATTCTGGTATTTCTCTCCCTATTGCCTGTAATTTGAAGGTTTTCATCGTCGAAGAAGAGATTAGTGCTCTTGAAGATCTGTAAATAGATTCTAACAGGGCTGATCCTGGAGTATCTCCCCACGCTGTTGGTTATTCGCAGAACAGTGCTGGGACTAGGTGTTTGAAAGTGTTTAGGTTCAGTGAAATTCCTTGCTCTCGTCTTTTGGAAACATTTAGCATCTTAGGATTGGAAAGCTTGCAACATGCAGATAACGTAGCTCTGCAGGAAGAGGACCCACCCTGAAAGACATTCATAACATTCTCAAGAACATCAAGAAAAACATGAGTTGGTTATATGATATTATTAACAGAAGCAGGGAAGAAAATAGTAAAACAATGGAGTGGATGGTTCAGCAGATCAATAACCAGGACTCTCGTATAGAAGACAACCACCGTGACCTTTATGAGGTAATGGGAAACATAGGCTACATGAAGGATGACCTAAAAAAATTGGTAAATATGATTTAGGGGAGCTACATCCAAGACAACTAGAACAAATATATTACAATCGAGGAGGCCTCCGTGGAGCATCCTATCAAAGATCAGAAAGGAAAGCAAAAGGATCAATTCTAGCCTCATGGGTACCTCATGTTTTTTTATTTTCTTGTTTTAGGAGTTTTTTACCGTCTATACCCCTCGAGGGGATTTATCAGTATTTTTGGACATAGAAGCAAGCTCAAGACAATGCTTATCAGTTTAAATTTTTCAATATTTTGGTCCTTCTAGAACTTTGCAGGTTTGAGTCCTGGCATTTTTGTAAACTTGGTTGATCACAACTATTTTATTAAGACAATATATTCGAGGTTACTGTTAAAAAAAAGAACCAATCTTAAAACAAAAACAGGGTCTTGATCTATTTATGATGATACCTCGACCCAATTTTTGGAGGATTTTGGTTCTTAAAATATTCTATTTGCAACGATGACAACCTCTGTTCTTATATTCTCTTAAATTTGTTTCAAACATGTTTTCGTGTTCCAATTTGTTTGTATATGCATGCTACAATTGTATTCATTCACATTATATCTATTGTTTGGTTTTACATTATATCTATTGTGATTATTGTTTCATGCTACCATTACTCTTTTGAAGGAACATTTTTCTTGAGTGATTTCCTTTATTAGGATTCTTCAATTACACCTCCAATATCAAATGGTGAGTTTATGCAAGCCATGTTACTCCCTTTATTAGTTATCCAAGTAGAAGTACACCTCTATTTTCGTTCTCTAGAAAGTGGAACAATAGCTACATTAGAGTTCTACTCACCTTGAGTGTAAAGATATTATCTTTCATCCTTTTCCAATCTATATGTAACCCAATGTCTTTCTAGGAACCCCAAAAGCTCCATAACATGAAAATCTTGGCTCTTATCTCTAACCCTAGTTTTGGTGTCTATGGGTTGCTACTTTGTGTCTCAAATTTATCTTTGGTTTTTGAATTTGGTTATTGAGTGTCTATAGATGTTAGATTTAACTCGAGATGTTTCTCTTCAAGCCCATTCATACAACGATTATCTTGTAATGACAATGAGGATGTAGCTCTAGAAGTCTTTGATTTTCTTGTTTACTTCTTATAAATCTATATTATTCTTCCAATGTTTCTCTTTATACTTTTGGTACATTCTTTACTTCTTTCACACTTTTTTTCTTTGAAATTATTAATGGTATACCTTTATGATTCTTGGGTTAAATATCAAGATGGCATTTCTAGCACTTGCATGATTGTTTCTCTTCACTTCCTGAGCTATGTCCTTTAGTTATATTGTCAAACTTAATGTGTCCCATTTCTCCTCTATAATATCCTCCTACAAGTTTCCAACTCCACGTGTCAATAATTCTAATTTCTCCCATAGATATTCACAAAAAAATTCTAGATGTTGATTTCTATTTAGCATTATTTCGATATTACTGGTGCAAGTTCTTTCAATACTTCATTTTCATATTAGTTGTGAGAATATAAATATCCCTTATCTTCCCAATGTTATTGAGGACTTGTTTAATCTTTCCCTTGTCTCCTTCTCTCATAAAACTCTCCTTGGCTTCATTAACCTTCTAGTTCACACTTTTTCCTTTTGGGGGAGTATTAATTCCTTGACCCCTAATAATCTCTTATATCGTTGGGGACTTGGAATATTTGCCTCACTATGGCTTCCTTGTGGCTTCCATGAGGTTGTGGTCATCCCTCTTAAGCAGGACCGTTCTTTCCATCCTTTAACTCTCAAACTTCTCATTGCCCTTTTTTTCGCCTTGCTCCTTTGTGAGTTTTCTAGTGGAGAAATCACAAAATACTTGATGTTGGGCTCAACATGCCCTTCAAGGCCCCCTACCTAGCCAACAAGATGAACCCATGGTTGCCTAGTATTTTGTCAAATTAGGATTCAACTTGAGGCAATGTCAACTTGGAAGGTAGAAAGAGTGACTAGTTTAATAGGTTCTAAAGAGGAAATCAAAGATATTCCCCTGTGATATGGGGTAACCATGACATGCAAGAAAATGACTTCGAGTTTACAATTTGAATTTGAGATGTGTAGGGTCTAGACTATTCTTATAATTATAAATGATAGACACAGAGATCAAAACTTAAAAGACCAATTTACAATCATGGAAGGACATGCCTAGCACTTGCCAAGTTCCCACTATGCCTATGGTTATGCAGATCTTTCCAACAAAACATTATGGATAAATTGTGGAAATTAGAAAACTGTAATCATAATCACAAAGGACATCCAAATTCTTGTGAGAAGGAAAATCCATTGTCTATGACATGATGTCAAGAGAAATGAGCTTTCTACAGGGGATGTTGCTAAAGAGAATGTCAAGGTTGTCTTAAAATGTGAATATATGGCCAAATCTATGTGGTGTAGAAGGAATCAAGGATGGTTGGTACCACTTCACATAAGGTTCATAGTTTTAAAGGTCTTCCTTGCAAGAATTATAATAACCAATATTGGAATCAACCAAGCATGAAGCTTGAGATATTCCATCATCTACAACAAGGATCATGCTTGGGATGACCATGTGAGTAATTGTTGCCAATTTAATTGTTTTTTATTCTCAGCTTAGATTATGGTGTTCGTTGATTCTGATTCTTGTTTGTGTTTTATTTGGAACAATGGATTTTCTGCCTTGGTCCATTTATTGGGTTTGGCATGGTTTCAATTTACCATGTGATGATCATTCATTCCATTCCCTTCAAAATTTTCTCTAAGAAGTAGTAGATCAGTGTGGTGGAGCTTGAGGTTTTATAGCACCTGTGTATTGTCATTTGATGAGGTGGATGATTTTACATTGAAAATGATTACATATTTTACATTTGATGAATCTATTTTTTGGTTTTTGGCATTAGCCTAACAACCTAGTGATACCAGTTAAGAAAAAACCATTTTTTCGCAGTAGTGTGAAAGTGTTTGACAATCTAATTTGTAGTCTAATTTTATATCAACTCATTTGGTGAATTTTTGGGATTATTCCTTTAGCATTAGGAGATGACTAGATCCTAGTGGGGTTCTAACTCTATCTTGTTTAAGAAAACAAATCGGGTCAGTTTAAATAGGTAGTTCACATTGAAGTTGTCAATATGTGATAACATAAGGAAACAATTGAATTCACCACAATGAGTAGAAATGGATGGAAATTTCCTTACCGTCCATCCTCTTCAAGCAAGACCGTTTTCTACTCATTATTTATTAAAAAATCCAAATGATCATATTTAATTTTAGTGGTTTCCTGAAGTGTAAATCCATATTGGTTACATCTAGTCCATGTGAAGGTTGTGGGCATTGAAATGTTCCTAGCATTGGCATTTTATTTCTATGTAATTTGTGTTCCTTTTGAGGGGAATAAATATTTTGAGTACAACCTCATAGGTCTTCTCTTTTTTGGAGTGATAGCAAGTTTAATATTTGGTTATAGATATCTTGTAAATGTTCTAGTTATGAAATGTTGTTGCCATTTTCTTTATATCAATGTGTTGCAAGGCATTCAATCTAGAATATAAATCAAATACCTATAAAGGATATATGTAGAATCTAATAAGATCTAATTCACAACTTTGGAATTTTCCACATCTAAATTATCTTCTAAAGCAGAGTGTTACTCTAGAGAAGATGCACACAAATTTTCCAATTCATCCTGAAGTCTCTTGTGTCCACCCTGTAGATTACTAGTAGGTTATGTTAGAATTGTTTCGTGGCTAGGTTGTGATGATACAAAATGTGTAATTCATTGGAGCAGACATTTCATGTTCCCAAGCCACAATGAAAACGTGTGTACCTAATAAGCTATGAGTTACATATAATCTATGATCTTGGACAACTAAAAAAGGAAAACATACTTTGATGTAATTCCCTTCCTTGTGTACTGGAGGGAGAAATTAATTGGGATTGGGATAAAATACCTATATTTCATTGAGATGATTCCCATAGAGATAGACCATGCCTTATTCCAAGACACACATAACTTTAAATAATGGATTTTAGCATATATAGGGTCTCGATATATCTGTATCTATCGTACACTACAAAGTGTTTGGAAATTGAAAGTATATGGAGAACTATTGGTTCATTGTGAGAGGTAATTTCGAGCCTTAATGGTTTTTTTTTAATCCCCCAAGCCATGATAGAATATGGGAATCTAATTAGCTTGGGGTGGGTACATGATCCCAAAGTCTTTCCAACTTAGAATGGAAAATCAACATAATGCTTAGCATAGGAATTCCCCTTATAAGAGACCATTTTAAACTCTAAATACTATAAGGTTATGAGTAAATCTACAAGGAGGATATTGTTATCTCAGTCATATATCTGATGTAAATCATTCTAGTCTAGTTTGAAAATGTCTATGCTTTGGTCATTAGCATGGTTTACATAGAAAAGTAGAAACCTCCCTAACTACATGTTTATTGTGAGTACCCAACTTTAAATAGACAATACACATGCTTGGAATGAACACTACAAGAACAAATCAACTTACCATCATAACAAATATGTGCTTCAATCAAGCTCAATGGAATGCCTTTAATGGATTATAAATTGCTTTTCTTTTACTTCTATTCACTTGTTTTCTTATGGAAATAAATAGGGTTTTTTTCTTTATTTTTGTCTGTGGAGCTAATTATGTCTTTTAAGGATTTCAAGTCCATTTTACACTCTTATTATATAATTAGTCTATAAATCCCCTTATGTATTTTGTAGCAATTTTTGTGTGTGTAGGACATCATGTAGTACAATGGCCAAGGAAATCTCAACCTAGACCATTATCTATACTTGTGTCTAAAAAGAGGGAACACATATGTGATTTCATGCGTACAATTTTCTTCTACCTGACACTAGAAATGTACTTACCAAGGGTAGGTTATTATGTTATATGGGTTTTCAACTCACAAAAGAAGTGGTTGTAGTATCAATTTGGGCAATCGCTAAGTCATAATAATTTGTTGCATGTCTTATTGCCACTATTTCCAGTTTCAGCCAATTTGTTCCTTACAAGATTCTATATTAACAACCCCAATTGAATGATCTTGGAAATACGTAATGTGTAATTGGTTTTTGGATGTTTTCATAGTGTCCAAAACAATTAGTTGAAAGTCAATATGGAATAGCCAATTTTTTATGTATTTTTCTTCACTATAGAGAATTTGGCATTTTCATGGAATTCCAAAAATTATCATACATGTTGTTAATTTGCCTAGCCTAGAGTTCTTACTATTTTCCTCCACAAGTTAATGTAGGAAGGTGAAACTCATAGCATTTCATTTTTGGTCTTGTAATTGATTTTCTATGTTATTCCGAGTTGATTAATAGCTTTCACAATATTTTGCAAGTTGTCTCTATTTTTAATCTATACATTTGATGTGTGGCTAGATATAACATAGTCATGGAAAAACAAGTAAATATAGAGGAAGGAGTAGGGGCATCCCTGTCACCATCAATCAATATGAAGGATTAAATGCAAAGCTTAAAAATGTCATCCAAAGAATTGAAAGAGGGCCCAAGGGGGGCAAGCGATGAGATCTTGGGAAAACTTCAACTGCCCATAGAAACTCCTTTAACACTTGAGCATCGAAAATTACTTGGTAATGGAACATTGCTGAGAAACATTAGAGTGGAGAGATTCCAACTTAGAGATCTTGTAAAGATGGGATAAATTTCATCCCAAAGGGATTTGATTTGCATATAAGTTGCATTTACTTCTCAAAATGTAAAAATATGCTACATATTTTGGGTTTTATAAATGTAATAAAAACATTTATGGTATTCTTCACTAAAAAATATTCTTCAAGTTCATTGTATGGCTCACCAATTTGTGCCCTACTTATACACAAATAATTTCATGAATAAGTTTTTGCTTCAGGTAACTATTTAATGCTATTAAGCACTTGTAAGTTTAACTTATTTGAATGATTTCAAGGCTTAGATTTTCTATTAAGTCATTTGGTGTACATTACTAAGTAGACTCAAACAATGTATCTCTCAAACTAAATATTGCATGGTATCAAGGTGGTTAAGCTTGTTACCAAAGAACACTTCCAAATTAGCATTATTTGATTCTTCTTTTCTATATTTTCTATTGACTCATTTAAGAACCAAGGTGACTCATAACTACATTGATTCTATTTAGAACAATTGGTGACTCCACTTAGAAGTATAGAAGAACATCCTCCCTATTTAGCGATTAGTCCTCTAAAAATCCTATTGTTTTAACTTCTAATAAATATAGAAGAACATCATGTACTTTGGAAGGGATTTTTCCTTCAAATATTATTTACCAGGGCCTAGTTCAGTTACTGATGTAATTACCGAGTCAATAGGAGAGAAAACACACTTAGATGGATCTTTTGTGAGTGTGATACCAATAAATAAATCAATCAATGAAAGCTAAAAAAGGGAGTAGTTCAAACATTTTATTATATTTTGGCTAAATTCTTGGCACTTGGTTTTCTTTAGCTCACAAATTGAAGAAGCTATGTATTAGAAAGAAAACTTTATAACACCATAGTTGTGAGGCTGACATGCTTTAATATAGATTGTGTGAAGTGGAGGTATGTTTTGTACATATGAAAGAGCTCTATACATTCATAATAATATTTACTTAAGTTATATATATATATA
>LPNX010858184.1:1826-13774 GCA_001517045.1 Pseudotsuga menziesii
GCTGCTCCAGAAGGCAATCTATTGAGATTTTCATCAAGCCAAAAGGTGACATAGCACGCTCCTACATTCTCAAGTGGATTATGCATTCAATTTCAAATAGATTGTATGAAAGTAACCGTAACCAACGAATGTTTGACACAACTTCATATTAATCAAGGAAATTAAGCAGTCTTTTTTTTCTTCTAAAGAAAGACTGTGCTGACAGTGTTTGCTAAGCTGTTGGATTATGGTGTTTGGAACTTTGGGGTTTTAGAGGGCCCAAAACGGTATGTCATGGAGGAGGGTATTCACTTGAGCTGTAAGGAGATTTTTGCATTATGCCTAGCTGGAAACATAGCCGTGACAAAAATATGGCTTGGGATGCCTCGGCACTCTCTCACTGTTGTTAAGAAAACACTCGAACTGCTCTAGGACGTCTTGTGTTTGTATATTGCAAGAAAATGGGGACAGAGCCTTGACATTGTTGTTGTAGGGATCTTTTTGTTGAGAAGGCAACGAAGTAAACGGAAATCTGCATGCAAGACTGTGTTGGCGATTGGAAAAATAGAGGGCTCTACTGTTTCTGGCGGAATAGTAGAGACTTTCGCTGGTATAATCGGGTTAGTTGACATAAATATTTGAGGAATCTGTGCCAGGGAAGGTATCTTGTGGTGGAAAAACTATAGTCAAGGGACATTTAGCCGAATATTGGGAAATCTAAGTTCAGTTGTTCTTCCTTTTGCTACTTTTGCATTATGTTTATTTATAATTAAGCTTATACAATTAAAATTTCGTTTCACATTATGTTTGTAGGGTAGGATGGTGGACTCTAGATATGGTTGCGCATATTATAACAATCTGATTGGAGTCAATTCATAAACTTATTTTATAGATTCATTTTTTCCAGTCCTTTATAAGTTCTGAAATCACTCCAGAAACTTATAATTTTGAAAAAAAATGATATTGACTGTGTATAAACCTCTAATTTCAGACCATAGATAATTTGGAAGCAAACAAATTAGAGAGCTCCAATTGCATGTGATTCCCGATTCTTCACACGTAACATTTAAATTATTTATGAAAATAATAATTATTTATTTTAAATATAAGAGTATATAGGTAACAATTAGGTCATTCATAACTAAAGAAAATAATTATTTTAAATAGAAAAATTAATATTTTAAATAGAAAAATATATAAAAAATAATTATTTTAAATAGAAGAGCATATAGGTTCAAACTCACTTAGTCACAAAAGATTAACAAAGTTCTGAAATCCTCCGATTTATTGCTCAGCCGAACCCAAACTAAAGATAACAATGACTTAACGTGGATTTTTATGGACAAGCACAGCCATAGCCATGAGAGGCACGTAAATTGCAATAAGCATGTTCCTCACTGAAGGGTGGCTGGTTGTTATTATTGGGTGCTATGGGTGACGGGATTTGCTGGTAGGTGCTGCAACACCTTTTTGTTGAGCCTTAACAGGAGTTGGAGGAACAGGCGTGTGGGCTGTTGTTGTGGGGCGTGGAGGTGTGTTGGGCATTAGCTGGTTTCCATTCCTTGGAAATGGAGTTTTGCCGGCCGACCTAGGAAAACGGCGTAGCGTCCGGTCTCCAACAAATCTGTCACGAGAAAGTGGAGTTCCGGCGAATACCAGTGTCTCACGCCTTAGAGTTGGTGGCGGAATATTCCTCAAACCTCGTGGTGTTGGAGGAGGTGTATCTGTTTGCGTTTCGGCACCATTGCTCTCTGCAAAATGAAGAAAACTACATGACGGCCAGCACAAACTATTAAAACAATTTTATAATATATACTTTGAAGATATATGTAAGTGTCCACTCGTACAACCCTATCACACTAGAGTGAAGAAATCATCAATATAATAAAATAAATTTACTTGCCTATAGAGATATATTGAATGCCCACGTTCTGATTTGGATTGCCTGGATTGATACATGGAATGCCCGCATTCTGATTTGGATTGAACATGCTGATTATTAATAGTAATACCTTTCTTTTTTTCGTCTGATGGTGGTAGCAGCAGCAAAAACAAATAATAGAACTGCCTGCAAAAGAGTAGAGCAGTGCTGCTGTTGCGGCATAGGATGTTGTTTGGTATGGTATACTTAAACTTAAACTGGGTGGATCAGTTCAAAAGGAACCCATCGAAACGGATCCCTGCTGGGTCTCTTTGTATTCTCTGAACGGTTTGTATTCCATCCAATCAAAGCAAAAAGCAAAATTTTAGGATTTACATTTCCATCATAACCGCGTTTCTTCAGTTCTTCTCGAAACTCACGTGAGTACATATCCAATTCTCAAAAAGTTTTCTTGCTCTGGATTGCAGTGATATTAAAGATAATGCGTGCATTTGTTTTGCCCTTTTCCCATTTTGTGTGAGTATGCACCCTGGGGTGCTTGTTATTTATTATTGTATTTGATAAATCCGCACCGGTGTAGCGAGGAATTCAATTATATTTGGGTTTGAAGCCATTAATTTTTTGGTTAACAGTTTCATCATCGAGTTATGAACAGTATGTGGGAACAAATTCTGCTGGGTTTGTGCTACTGAAATTAAGGTTTTGATTTGTCCATCAGGTTTAATTTCGTGCTTCATTGATTGACGTTTCTTTCCACATTAAAACCCTTCTTCCATTTTTAAAACAGGGTTTTGATTCACTCCAAGTTATTAAGCTTGCTCCCTAGAAATTGCCAAGCAATTTTGCTTAGCTTGATAGGAAATTGCAAAGAAATTCGTTTCGCAATTCTTCCTCCATGGTTTTAATTCAATCGAAATAAAACAATTATAGAAGAAGGTTATATATATGGCAGACAAAGTAAGGAACTCAACTGAACCAGCTGATATTGATATTATTGCAGTTTCTTTTGGCAAATAATTGAAGGAAAGTATCATACGCCTATTTATATCTGATTCTTTGGCACAGATGAGTTTGCCTACATATGATTCTGATTCTTTGGAATAAATCTTTATCTATCTTTTTTGTTACTGTCTAATTCTTTGCACAAATCTTTATCTATCTTTTTTGTTACTCTCTAATTCTTTGCATACATCTTTATCTATCTTTTTTGTTACTTTCGAATTTTTTGGCATACATCTTTATCTATCTTTTTATTGTCGATTCCATGGCGCATTTTGAAGAAACATCCACCTCCACCTCGTATAGTAGCAAAAACAACAACTCTGTTTTTGATGTATTCATAAACCATCGAGGCGGCGACATCAAGATAACCTTGGCTGCCGATTTGTACCATCTCCTTCGCAGACATGAATTGCGATATTTTTTGGACCAGTCGGAATTGCAAGAGGGCGAGAATATAACTCCTCAAATTGAAGGCGCTACCGAAACAGCCTCAGTTCATGTAGCAATTTTTTCTGCCAATTAACCAGAATCAAATTGGTGTCTAAATGAGCTCTTACTCATGTTGAAGTCGGGTTCAATCATTCTTCCGGTCTTCTACGGTGTCAAGCTTTGAGATCTTTGCTGGACTAAGAGGAGTGAAAATAGAGTGTATGCTTGAACCCTGCGCATGTTCGATGAGAAGAAAACATTCGAATTCAACATTAATTATTAACGAATGGAGAAAGGCTCTTTCTGATGTTGTTGAAATACCTACATCCAAAGGAATTATGCCATCTGCATTCCTTGAAATACTTGGACTTAAAGTACTATTCAAGAATGATTTTGTTACCAGAATCCTTTGTGAAGTTAACCAAACTTGAACATATTGACTTGTCCAAGTGCTTCCATTTGCAGACGCTTCGATATTCTTTTGGGAACTTGACGAACCTCCATCATAACCGCGTTTCAACAAGTGGAGACTACTCTCCTAATTTAATGTTTTTATATTTTTTCATCAGTAGATATTTTTGTCCAACTATTCGGATAATCTCCATCGTTGATCAGGTTAGGTGAACAGTGCCACATGTCTCATCACTATCAATCCAGTAGTTGGAGCTTCCTTCAAAAAATGTTTTTTCGAAAAGCCTCAAATTTGCATAGTCCAGTCCGCCATTACTGCTGGTGCGTCTGTGGATTTGCTGATAGGAATAAAACTGATAATCTTCTTGAGTTTTGAAATGAAATGCAGATGAAGTGCAGGAAGAATTATGCGTCATTGTGTTTGCGTCAATGAATAATATTTTGTTTTCTTTCTTGAAAGAGCCTTAGGATTGAGTCCCTTAGGATGGAGCCTTACAATGAACAAAACACACGTTTCTTGCGATTTGCCGCCGAATATGCTATTCCATGCCAACCGTGGATGCTTTAAAAATTTGTGAAGAAATAAAGAACTCCAAACCTTTACGGTCTTGAGATATTGATGACCTACGGAGCATAGATTCTTTGCTTAAAAGCAGCTTCATTAGCTGCTAGGATTTATTTGTGTATGTTCTTATTTATTTAAAAGAAATACTGTGAAACCACAATTTCTTTCATTCACCGTAGCAGCGACAATTTCTTTCATCTACACCAAGCGTTCGGATCTGCTCCTCGCCCGCAATGATGATGCAGGTACACTTCTTATCAGGAATTCAGCTTACTCTTACCATTTGAAAATGTGGCTTTCTCAAAAAAACAATGATTGTGCTTGAACTTGAACTTGAAGTTGAGTGGATCGACAACCACGGACATTGGAAATCGCTTAGCTACTTAATGCTGGTATCTTCAGATGCAGCAACAATAGCCGAAGTGTTGGTGAAGAAAGCGGTTTTGGTTTACAAGGACTGGTGGATTTAAACACCGTGCAGTATTATCATGGCTCTGCTTTCCGTGGAGTGCAAATATGTTACGGAGGATTGCATTCGGGAATGGAAACCGTCGGGAGTAATTTCAAGTTGCAGACGCCCGTGCCCACTGCCAGATTCACTTAGGAGCTCTGTTGAACCCTGGTACTTTAAAGTTCTCAAAAACTTACTATTATTTGATTTGTTAATGACCCCATGGTTTGCACTGTGGAGTCACTCCATTATAGGGAAAAAATCAAGTTTATGCCAGATCCTTTTAATAGGGAAAAAATCAAGTTTATGCGAGAGCCTTTTAATAGTTTGATCCTACGCACCTCTTAACCCCGACTGATATACACCCATGGAATATATATCATTTCCTACTGATTTTGGATGTTATGCCGGATTTCTTTTGGCAAGATATGGTTATGTAGACTTCTTAAAGTATAATGCTAAAGTTAATTTTTTTTTCTATGCTTAGTGGAAACCCCTAATCAGCCTGTGCAAAACAACCCTATCTAAGCTAACTTACAATGAAATGCTACTTAAGTTTTTGCTGCTCCAGAACGCAATCTGTTGAGATTTTCACCAAGCCAAAAGGTGACATAGCACGCTCCTACATTCTCAAGTGGATTACGCATTCAATTTCATATAGATTTTATGAAAGTAACCGTAACCAATGGTTGTTTGACACAACTTCATATTAATCAAGGAAATTAAGCAATCTTTTTTTTCTTCTAAAGAAAGACTGTGCTAACAGTGTTTGCTAAGCTGTTGGATTATGGTGTTTGGAACTTTAGGGTTTTAGAGGGCCCGGAACTCTATGTCATGGAGGAGGGTATTCGCTTGAGCTGTAACGAGATTTTCGCAGTATGCCTAGCTGGAAACATAGCCGTGACGAAAATACAGCTTGGGACGCCTCGGCACTCTCTCACTACTGTTAAGAAAAAACTCGAACTGCTCTAGGATGTCGGGTGTTTGTATATTGCAAGAAAACAGAGACAGAGCCTTGACATTGTTGTTGTAGGTATCTTTTTGTTGAGAAGGCGACAAAGTAAACGGAAATCTGCATGCAAGACTGTGTTGGCGATTGGAAAAACAGAGGGCTCTACTATTTCTAGCGGAATAGTAGAGACTTTCGCTAGTATAATCAGGTAAGTTGACATAAATATTTGACGAATCTGTGCTAGGGAAGGTATCTTTTGGTGGGAAAACTGAAGTCAAGGGACATTTAGCCGAATATTGGGAAATCTAAGTTCAGTTGTTCTTCCTTTTGCTACTTTTGCATTATGTTTATTTATAATTAAGCTTATACAATTAAAATTTCGTTTCACATTATGTTTGTAGGGTAGGATGGTGGACTCTAGATATGGTTGCGCATATTATAACAGTCTGATTGGAGTCAATTCATAAACTTATTTTATAGATTCATTTTTTCCAGCCTTTTATAAGTTCTAAAATCACTCCAGAAACTTATAATTTTGAAAAAAAAATGATATTGACTCGGTATAAACCTCTAATTTCAGACCATAGATAATTTGGAAGCAAACAAATTAGAAAGCTCCAATTTCATGTGATTCCCGATTCTTCACACGTAACATTTAAATTATTTATGAAAATAATAATTATTTATTTTAAATATAAAAGTATATAGGTAACATTTAGGTCATTCATAACTAAAGAAAATAATTATTTTAAATAGAAGAGCATATAGGTTCAGACTCACTTACTCACAAAAGATTAACAAAGTTCTGAAATCCTCTGATCTATTGCTCAGCCGAACCCAAACTAATGATAGAAATGACTTAACGCGGAGTTTTATGGACAAGCACAGCCATAGCCATGACAAGCACATAAATTGCAATAAGCATGTTCCTCACTGAAGGGTGGCTGGCTGTTATTATTGGGTGTTATGGGTGACGGGCTTTGCTGGTAGGTGCTACAACACCTTTTTGTTGAGCCTTAATAGGAGTTGGGGAAACAGGAAGGTGGGCTGCTGTTTTGGGGCGCGGAAGTGTGCTGGGCATTAGCTGGTTTCCATTCCTTGGAGATGGAGTTTTGCCGGGCGACCCAGGAAAAAGGCGTAGCGTCCCGCCTCCAACAAATCTGTCGCGGGAATGTGGAGTTTCGACGAATACCGATGTCTCACACCTTGGAGTTGGTGGTGGAATATTCCTCAAACCTCGTGGTGTTGGAGGAGGTGTATCTGTTTGCGTTTGGACACCATTGCTCTTTGCAAAATGCAGAAAACTACATGATGGCGAGCACAAACTATTAAAACAATTTTATAATATATACTTTGAAGATATAAGTAAGTGTCCACTGGTACAACCCTATCACACTGCAGTGAAGAAATCATAAATTTAATAAAATAATTTTGCTTGCCTATAGAGATATATTGCACGCCCACATTCTGATTTGGATTGCCTCGATTGATACATAGAACGCCCGCATTCTAATTTGGATTGAACATGCTGATTATTAATAGTAATACCTTTCTTGTTTTCGTCTGATGGTGGTAGCAGCTGCAACAACAAATAATAGAATCAACTGCCTACAAAAGAGTAGAGCAATGCTGCTGTTGCGGCATAGGATGTTGTTTGGTATGGTATACTTAAACTTAAACTGGGTGGATCAGTTCAAAAGGAACCCATCGAAACGGATCCCTGCTGGGACTCTTTGTATTCTCTGACCGGTTTGTATTCCATCCCATCAAAGAAAAAAGAAAAATTTTAGGTTTTACATTTCCATCATAACCGCGTTTCTTCAGTTCTTCTCGAAACTCAGGTGAGTACATATCCAATTCTCGAAAAGTTTTCTTGCTCTGGATTGCACCGATATTACAGATAATGCATGCATTTTGTTTTGCCCTTTTCCCATTTTGTGTGAGTATGCACCCTGGGGTGCTTGTTATTTATTATTGTATTTGATAAATCCGCACCGGTTTAGAAAGGAAATCAATTATATTTGGGTTTGAAGCCATTAAGTTTTTGGTTAATAGTTTCATCATCGAGTTATGAACAGTTTGTGGGAACAAACTCTGCTGGGTTTGTGCTACTGAAATCAAGGGTTTGATTTGTCCATCAGGTTTAATTTCATGCTTCATTGATTGACGTTTCTTTCCGCATTAAAACCGTTCTTCCATTTTTAAAATAGGGTTTTGATTTAGTCCAAGTTATTAAGCTTGCTCCCTAGAAATTGGCAAGCAATTTTGCTTAGCTTGATAGGAAATTGCAAAGAAATTCATTTCGCAATTCTTCCTCCATGGTTTTAATTCAATCAAAATTAAACAATTACAGAAGAAGGTTATATATATGGCAGACAAAATAAGGAACTCAACTGAACCAGCTGATATTGATATTATTGCAGTTTCTTTTGGCAAATAATTGAAGGAGAGTATCATACGCCTATTTATATCTGATTCTTTGGCATAGATGAGTTTGCATACATATGATTTTGATTCTTTGGAATAAATCTTTATCTATCTTTTTTGTTACTGTCTAATTCTTCGCATACATCTTTATCTATCTTTTTTGTTACTGTCTAATTCTTTAAGGTATGCTCGAACCCTGTGCATGTTCGATGAGAAGAAAAAATTCGACTTCAACATTAATTATTAAAGAATGGAGCAAGGCTCTTTCTGATGTTGTAGAAATACCTACATCCAAAGCAATTATGTCATCTGCATTCCTTGAAATACTTGGACTTAAAGTACTATTCAAGAATGATTTTGTTACCAGATTCCTTTGTGAAGTTAACCAAACTTGAACATATTGACTTGTCCAAGTGCTTCCATTTGCAGACGCTTCGATATTCTTTTGGGAACTTGACGAACCTCCATCATAACCGCGTTTCAACAAGTGGAGACTACTCTCCTAATTTAATGTTTTTATATTTTTTCATCAGTAGATATTTTCGTCCAACTATTCAGATAATCTCCATCATTGATCAGGTTAGGTGAACAGTGCCACATGTCTCATCACTATCAATCCAGGAGTTGGAGCTTCCTTCACAAAATGTTTTTGCCAAAAGCCTCAAATTTGCACAGTCCAGTCCGCCATTACTGTTGGTACATCTGTGGATTTGCTGATAGGAATAAAAGTGATAATCTTCTAGAGTTTTGAAATGAAATGCAGACGAATTGCAGGAAGAAATATGCATCATTGTTTTTGCGTCAATGAAGAATATTTTGTTTTTTCTTTCTTGAAAGAGCCTTAGGATCGAGTCCCTTAGGATGGAGCCTTACGATGAACAAAACACATGTTTCTTGCAATTTTCCGCCGAATATGATATTCCATGCCAACCGTGGATGCTTTAAAAATTTGTGAAGAAATAAAGAACTCCAAACCTTTACGGTCTTGAGATATTGATGACCTACGGAGCATAGCTTCTTTGCTTAAAAGAAGCTTCATTAACTGCTATGTTGTACAGGATAATACACCTAATAACCTAGGTCTGGGGTTACCAACATACTCATTCACTTGCAGACAATTTGACTTTTAAAGTGCAGAATAGGAAATAGGAAGTTAGAAGGACTTACTTGGTTAAAAGAAGGTCGATCCTTGCTTGGCTTCTTCCTCTCTGATCTTCTCCAAATGTCTCCAGGATAGTTCCTCTTTCACCTGTCAAAGAACACTCTTCGAGATGCAATATGACTCATATATGTATTAGCAGGTTAGATAAATCACATATAACACTGAAATGTAAATATTTATCAAACTACAAGATATGAAACACATATGGAAGAAGTAATCTCTTTATTAACAGTAATAGAAAGAGTTTAGGTTACAACCCAATGTCTAAGACAAGGACTCCTCTGTCACCAAAGTATTCTGAGTTCTCTGCTCCAAAGGTTTCTGTAGCCAATCCAGTAGCATAACTTTGCTCTCCAATTGTTCCTCCCAACACCCTCCCCAAGGCCTGTATTTATATGGGTGAAATCAGGCAGTTCTCGAAGGTTAGGGAGGTTATAGCAGTTAAGAGGATTAAGATAAATGACATAACTAATCCTCCATTAGCGCGTGGTTTTGTGTTTTAATGTTGAGGAAACCATTCGCGGGTCTCTAGTAGAGCAACCGACGAATGATTCGCGACTATATAGAAGAGCAACCCGTGAATACAAGGATTCATGACTTGCTATGAAGGAGACTCGCGAATGATGCGTGAGTTGTCAATATAGAGAGTCGCGAATACAACTCAAAATAGGTAAAAAGGAAAAGCAATTAGCTGGATGTATAAGGAATGTACTTCATCCTAAGCCAAGGTATAGTGAATATGGGAAACCTCAATCCATAGGTGTCCTTTTGTGTGCTAACATGAGGGAAGTCAGCACTCGGATGGAGAGGTGCCATTCAAGTGTATAACAGATGCCCCTAATGTGTGAGGTCAGAGGGGAACGATGGCCGAAAGACATTATAATCTCTAACTCTGGAGAAACTCAGAAATCCAGTGGAGCAGAGGGAGTACCTGAAACAAATACATAGTAATGTCATATACAAATTTACATCTGAGGATGCTATGTTCAATTTACTGGAACACTAGCTCCTTTACAATATTTGAGCACATCATATGATACGGGTAAAAACCACGTATTTACAAAGGTGGATCGAAGCCACAATAAAATAATGATGAGTCTTCAAAGATTTGGAAGATGAATGAAGAAATGGAACATAGTCTTGTGCAAATTAGTTCATGTATGAGGAACTAAGGTCTTCATAAAGAATCCCAAAGAATCAGTACAATCCAAGCCATGTGAATAAGGGTAAGCTGAAGTCGAACATGGAAAGGATTCAACAGTTTGTCAACCAATAGATGATAATTGCCAACTAAAGCAAAGGAGTTCACAAATGATGAAAGTGAATCCAGAGGTACTATCGTCAAAACTCTAGGTCTTCGTCATCAGGAAGTGCTAAAACGGAACCATACTGTGATAGGGAAGGCAATAGATCCTCCAACGGATAACAAGAGTGACTAGGAACTGGGCAAAAGAAGGTAGACACAAGGGAAAAGGATAGAAGATATAACAATGAGGGAATCAGGCTATAGATCAGACAGTGGGAAGAATCCTTGAACAGCGAGCATAGCATAGAGATGACCCAAGGCAACGTATAACAAAAAGATAGGACAACTAGACTTATCTATCATGTAGGAGACATGAGCAGATTCCCCAGGTATACAGGACAAGAGGAGGAGCATAGACTCGAAGTGATAGCTGAACACAGGTGTACACTGAAACATGGATATTGGAAAGCAAAGAGTACTATGTTCAAGGATGACATGCTTCCATTACTGAAAACAAGAGAAAACTCCTTCCTTACCTTCCCTGTTAAGTTTTAATGAGTCCAGGAAAGTCAACTCGGTTCCCTCTTCATTTTTTAACAAGCTTGAAGAGATGGGAAAATAATGCTTGATAGGATCACTGATTCGTGGATTTAATGAGCCCGAACTGGTACATGCTCATTCGGTGTTTTCACATTTAGAGAGTCTGAAAACTCCAAAGAAGACTCCAGGGGGGTCCTTTTTCGTCCAATTTAGTCTCTTGAGGCTGAAAAAGTATAAAACAAACCACAAAAGAACTCTCTTAACTTCCAAAGAAGAAAAGGTGAACCTTTTTCATACTTAGTCGGGAAGGTCCGAAAAAGGTTAAATTACCACCTACCCAACGCTCCTTCCATAACAGCATAAAATAGCTTGAGTTTTATGAGTGTGAAGGAAAGAAAGATCACTCAGAAAGATCCATTTGGTTATGAGAGATGGGGCTTACAACAATAAACTCGTTGCTTTGTTCTTGAGTGTTTAACGAGCATGACAAAGACACAAAGTACACTCGGAATCTTTTTCATGTTTGGGTCCAGAGCACGAAAAAGAGAAAACTAAGCTCAAACCGGGTGTTCCTTTTCCGTAAATTTAGTCCCTCAGGTCCGGAAAAGTGATAAACCTATACCTAAGAATACTCTTCTCAATTCCGAAGAAAAGAGAGTGATCCTTTCTCGTATTATTCCGCATGGTCCGAGAAAGAGATAACCTACCACCAATGTGGATGCCCGTTCACATATTCTTAACGAGCTTGAACGGACGAGATAACTCGGCAGTCAAGTTTGTTTTGAAGGAGTCAGACCCGGGCCTAAAGAAACTCCATAAGGTCGGGGAGTCCTATAAAGGGATAGCTTGTAAAGAGAGATTCATAAGAAGCTCTATTTGGCGTGAAAAATAGCTATGAGGAA
>LPNX010858296.1:1668-33579 GCA_001517045.1 Pseudotsuga menziesii
CCGATATAGTTGATCTTGTGACTCATAGGAGTAAGAGAAGAGAAGTAGGATGCGCAGAACCTAGTCCAAGACACTTGAGTCTTGGCCAACCCATTAGATTCACTTCGGGTGAGACTTCAGATCGCTTCGCGGTCTGTCGCCGAAAGGGTCAGTGAATTGGGGGTGTTGTTGATTGATTATAGTAAACCCGGATCTGCCCATGCAATCAACAGTTTGCTATGGGGAATACGTCCGGTTTACGGTCTCGCTACCGTAGGTCAAGTAACGGTTTAAGTTTGTTTTACCGGTTGCGACCCAATCCACCCTTTAAATGTATTTTTTAAGTTTTATTTTATATATGATATGCAAGTGCCTAATCTAAGTGCAATCGATAGAGACAACACAGAGTTCACAATATGATGCGCATGTTCTTACCTCTCGTCTTATTTCCCCCTTTGCTTCTAAATCACAAACAAATAACAAGTACGCTAAGGTAACTAATTCTATCTAACCTATCTCTAGGGAGCAATATTATATTTAATGGTGAGAAATGTACTGTAAAACATGCATAAAGAATACATGAATACATGTAGAAAGATAAACATAGAGATAACTCATTGTTAGTTAAAACATTCATTACTCAATATATTGCATAATTTTCATAAAAATAACAGAAAATCATTCATAACAAGGAAGTAATTCATACGTTAGAACGATCTCATAGTTCGTAGAATAAGCTGAAACAAAAATAATTCGACATTCAACCAATCTACATCATGCATTTGAAACTTCACTTCTCCAACAGAAAATATGGCTTTTTTTATTATAAAAGGAAATAGTTCTTCTTACAATAAACTTCACAAAAGATAGCATGGAAAAGTCCCTTGCTTCATCAACTCTACCTATACTTATACAATTTGAAATGTCTATTGGTCTTCCTCTACAAATCAATTACAAAAACGACTTTGTCTCCTAGTGAGCTCGCTAAATTAGGCAAAATATAAATATTACAAAATATGTGTCAATAAGACAAAGATTCTAAGTGGACCCGACTACCTCATTAATAAACTGCTTCCATGTCTTGGCATCTGTCACTATTGTCTCAAACTCTGATGGCTCTAGAAATGTAACAGTGACCTAATAATTAGTGTATGCGGTTGTTGGATACAAACTTATAGTAAGACATTAGTACAATTTGTCTAGATCATCATAACATATTTTGTTTTTAATGAACAATAGTTGAATAATGAATAAATTGTAGTCTAACAACATGACTATTTATCATAATTTCATTAATTAAGAACATACTATCAAACACTTGCAAAAATGACATATCAAATGCCAATACAAAAAATTAAAAAAATAACCGATAGAAAGGTAACACAATTCTCTACAAGTTTCTTTTTTACTACAAAATGAAATTCTAGACACAAATCTAATTTTTCTTTTCTCGAAGTTGAGAAACTTGCAAAAACAACACTGTTTTTCTCATAACCCCCCCCACAAAATAAAAAATAAAAAAATATAGACACCTAGATTCATGATTCACCCAATTCAAATTAGGTCAGGAGGCTACTCGAATTGCACTTGTAATGCTTGGTGACTAGTCAGGATTAACGAGAGCCATGCACACTCACCTAAACTAAGTTCAACTGAGCTTGTGTCTCACCGAGCACTAGTTTTAACTGAAGAAGTGCATGCAAATCCCTAAAATATCTCAACTGGGGCACTGTTGACTGAACTTGAGTGCTAATTACAATAGAGGGCCAGTTCAGGCTTGCAGGGGAGGACTGAACTTATACAGGTTGCAAGGAAAGCATGTTCAAGCTTTGGTAAATGACAGTGACAACTTGTGCGAGATTTAGTAAAAGAGGATGGGACACTTGCATTACAAAGTGTTGTCAAATCTGAGGGATATTGTCACTAGTATTCCATATTTCAATGTTGAGCAGCAGGGAGTATGCAAAGGTTGTGCACTTGGAAAAATATCAAGACTGTTTTTTCAAGTAGACAAAGAAAGCCAAAGGGGATCATGGTTCTTATTCATTCATACGTGTGTGGAGGGATGCCCGTAGTATCTATGTAGGGAGCTTCATTGTATGTGATGTGTTCATTGATGATTTTCCCAGGAAAACCTGGATCTTCTTTATGAAAACCAAGGATGAGGTCTTCGGTCAATCTGAGTTGAATAATTATTCGCTCATACAAATAATATTACCAGAAAACTTGGTAAATGATATAAGCCATAAGGCAAATATATATTAACGATAAGATAAGAGATGATATGTTACAATGGTGGCCCTGCCTTAAATATGGCTTGGGCATTTGAAATGAGGAGACACCTCATTTCATAACCTAACTTCGTTAACTTAATTATTTAATTATTATCTTATTTTATGTTCGTTACATTGCCACTCTCTTAGAAAGGCTTTGTCCTCAAAGCCTTCATAATGTTTCTGCCTCATTTTTTGTAGTGTCGTAGCTGACGAAACATGTCGATATGAACTGCTAAGAGTGGAGCATAACTTAGGATATGTGGATGAATCAATCCATCCCAAATTTATTTGTTGTGGATTGTTGGCATTACATGCTGATCTATCGTTAGGAGCTTTGGTCACATTGGTACCATTAGCTTTCGATAATTCCCACATTTTAGGATATCGGTTTTTATGGTCGGGGTGTCAATAAGGACTTTTCACGATGTCATTTTCTTTTACGAGTGTCGTCTTGTGAGCATTGATCTGAGTTGGAAGTTGTATTTTCGTCCCTTCAGGTTTTAACGTTTCCTTCTGTATATTTTCCAACTTGTTTTCCAACTGCAAGTAATCATTTTGAAACTTCTTAATCACTTCTACTTGCACTTTTCTGTCATCTTCAGACTTCTTAAGTTGTTCCTTAAGATCTTTGTTATGACTTCTGATGCAATTAATTTCTTCCTGCTTGTGTAGAAGTTTCCCTTCAATGTCTTCCGTAGATTGTTCTGTCTTCCGACTTTTTCAACTTCTTAATTTTTGTGACTAGTGTTTTGTTATGATTCCTTAATCTGAAAATTTCTTCGGAATTGTTGGATAGTGTTTTATTACTTTTTGCGATCTCCGACTCATGAGTCCTTTTAGAGTCATCATTTTGTTGTTGAAGAACTTTTATTTGTTGTTGATACTAGTCGATCACTGATTCTTGATTTTCTAATTTATGTTGTATCTACGTTAGTTCTTCATCCTTGTTGTTGACGATTTTGTTCAACCGTGTTATTTCCGCTTCGTAATCGTTCATTTCTTTCTTTATATCTGGATTTTTCAATCTCTGATTAAAATCGTTTTCGTCTTTTAAATTCTCAATTTGGGCAGCAATTTTTCTATATGATTTTTCTGGTCGGAAATTTTTTGTTCCTTGAGCTGTTTTTGCATCTCATGTATTTTAATTATTACTTCCGAGTTCGTATTCATGTCTTGTAATTATTTATTGTCTCTTCAATAACACTTTAACTTGGCTTCTAATTTCTCTATTTGTAGTCGCAAACCAGCTTCCATGGTCTCTGACTTCTTTGATGATAGATGGCTATCGATTTCTTGATGAGTCCTCCTTTGATTTGGCTTCTTCGGTGATATATATAGTCTTGATTTCTTTTCTTCTTTTCTTTAGCTTCTTCTATTGATAGAAGATCTTTTTTCTTTTCTTTTTTTATTGTCTTTTTTTTTTCCAATAGTTATTATTAACTAATAACTATATATATAATAATAATAATAATAATACCTATAACTAATAACAATATTATTATAATTTTTTTAATTTTTGAAATAGATTCAAATAATAATAATAATTTAATTGTATTATTATTTAAATGAAATGTAGGCTTTTTGAATTTTAATAATAATTATTAAGTAATAAATATTATTATAATTTTTTTTAAAAATTTGATGGTTAGGGTTTTGGTGTTGGCGTGTCGACTTGGTGGAGGTGAATGGAGGATGCGAGAGGGAGTATGCAAGCTGATGTGGCAACACGGAGGGAAGAGCACGGATGGAGAGTGCAGGCGGGTGTGGCAGCGCGAAGGAAGGGTTGCGTGGTGGGTTGGCCGTGGCAAGGTTGATGGAGGTGGATTTGGCGGTAGTGGGAGTACGCGGCGGTGGAAGGAGGCGACAGTGGCGGCGATGGTGGCAGTGCGGAGGGATTGTGTAGGCAGGTGTGGTAGTTCATAGGAAGGGTTGGCACGATGCTTGGTGGAGTGGAGGGCGTCAATGCTGGAGCTGTGAGGAAGAGCGAGGGCACTAGTGGAAGGGATAGTGCGAGGTGGGTGGAGGTGGATGGAGGGGTGGCATAGACTGCGGGAGATGGAGGAGTTGGGTGGACGCACGGAGATGGAAGGTGAGGGAGCTAGGCGGCAGTGGAGCGGGGGAAATGTATTGTGCGCAGGAGGAGAGGAAAGGAAAACGGAAGAGGATGGATGGGAGTGGAACCCGAGTAGAATGGTGGAGTCTGTGGGGATAGGGAGCAGGTGCATAAGTGGAGTGGAGCTGGCGGATTTCAATTTTTTTTTTTTTTTTTTAAAGGGAAGGAAATGGTCAAAGACCTGCAACACAGGGAAACCCTGATTTTTTCAGACAAGGTCTGAATTTGTTAACCACCGACCAGATCAAACAACAAGCGCTCTGATACCAACGAGCCGAATAATTATTCGCTCATACAAATAATATTACGAGAAAACTTGTTAAATGAGATAAGCCATAAGGCAAATATATATTCATGATAAGATAAGAGATGATATGTTACAATGGTGGCCCTGCCTTAAATATGGGTTGGGCATTTGAAATGAGGAGACGCCTCATTTCATAACCTAACTTAGTTAACTTAATTATTTAATTATTATCTTATTTTATGTTCGTTACACAATCCCAAGAGTTCAAGGCTCAATTAGAGAACTTGACAGGTAAGAAGATCAAGGTCTTGAGGTCAGACAATGCGCGAGAGTACACCTCTAATTACTTCAAGGATTTATGGAGGGAGGCAAGGATCAAGAGGTGGAAGACAGTCTCATACAACCCTTAACAAAATGGGGTTGCAGAGAAAGAATCGGTCCATCATCAGTATTGTAAAGGCTATGATTCATGATTAAGGATTGCCTATGTTTCTTTGGCCAAAGGCATGTAACACAATAGTTTATTTATAAAACATGAGTCCTTACAAGACATTGGAGGACAAGACTCCTGAGGACATTTGAGGATTTTTTATTGTCCAGTATACATCCATGTGTCTGAGGAGAAAAGGGTGAATCTTGATCCTTTAGGAGAGAAGGGTGTGTTTGTGGGGTACAACAAGACTTCAAAATCTTACAGGATCTTCATGCCAGTGGAATGGAAGATAGTTGTGACTTGAGATGTTAAGTTCAAGGAGAACTTGGCATCTAGGAAGTCTCATGAGTTACAACCAGTGGCAAAGGAGGAGCCGGAGGCTTCGAAGGGAGAACACAATTCACATATTTCTAGTCCAAAGAGTTAGCCTTCAAGTGTGGAGGAGGAGTTAGCTCCTTCTGGTTTTGTCAGGAAACCCGGTTGGTTTGGGAAAACATTGAAAGATGCTCAAGAGCATGTTGAGGCTCCCAGGAGATCAATCAAGGAGTAGGACTCTGAGGAAGTTTTCAAACTATATGGCATTGATGAGAAACATCATTAACCTGAGCTTTTCAGTTATGCAGAAGCATTTGACCAATAGGTTTTCAGGGATGCCATGGTGGAGTACACCTCCATCATGAAGAATGATGTGCGGGATATTATGAAGAGACACGAGGGAAAGTTTGCGGTGACTTCCAAGTGGCTCTTTCAAGATAAAGCATGTCGTAGATGGCAACATCAAGAAATTTAAAGCAAGGTTTGTGGCGAGAGGGTTCTCTTAGAGAGAGGGAGTGGACTACGAGTAGACATCCACTCTAGTAGCCATATATGCTTACATATGAGCTATGATATCTATTTCCTCAGTCATGAGGTGGATGACTCACCAAATGGGCATGAAGAGGAGGAATTATACATAGAGCAACATCAGGGATTCAAGGTACATGAGAGGGAGTCTCATGTGTGCAAGCTTAAGAAATCCTTATACGAACTCAAGAAAGAACCTAGGGCATGGTATTCCAGGATTGACAGATACTTCCAAAGCATGGGCTTCACCAAGAGTGAGGTGGATCCCAACACTTTACATGACCAAACACATCAATGACATCCCTAATCGGAGGAACAACATCTCTGAAAGGGGGAATAATAATAATAATACAAAATAATACAAAATAGAATATCTTCCGCAGTTACATTTCTTTAACACTCCCTCTTAACAAGGAAGGTATTCTATAACACAACAATACATCTGTACAATTGACTGGTAAAGTCTATACATCATAAGAAGTTTTCACAACTACATCAACATCATCATAATCTATGGAACATTATCATCACAGAGCATTGCATGTTGAGCATCATATTGCAAGCACATCATCATGAGCATCACATCTCGACACATCATGAGCATCACATCTCGTCACATCACATCATCTCAAGCATCACCATCTTAGGCATTAGTTGCAATATCACACATGCAAACACAACACAAGAGCATGAAGAATCACCTAGAGCATGAAGAATGCTAGAATCACATCGTTCGTAGCAAAATGAAAGAGCACATCATCTGCAACTGAGTGCAAGACCACAACATCCACAAATGAATGCAAGACCACATCGTCTCCAACTGAATGCAAGACCGTCCGCAATGAATGTCGAACCACAACCTCTACAAATGAATGCCAGATCACATTATCTTGCAACTGAATGCAAGATTGTCCACAGTGAATGTCGGACCACAACGTCTGCAAATGAATGCTAGACAACATTGTCTTGCAACTAAATGCAAGACGCCTGCAATGAATGTCGAGCCACAACGTCTGCAACTGAATTCCAAACTCCGTCGTCTTGCAACTGAATGCAAGACCGTCTAGAGTGAATGTCAGACCACATCATCTGCAAATGAATGCTAGACCACATTGTTTTGCAACTGAATGCAAGACCATCCGTAGTGAATATCAGACCACAACATCTGCAAATGAATGCCATACCACATTGTCTTGTAACTGAATACAAGATTGTCCACAGTGAATGTCGGACCACAATGTCTACAAATGAATGCCAGACCACATCGTCTTGCAGCTGAATGCAAGACCATCCACAGTGAATGCCAAACCACAACGTCTGCAAATGAATGCTAGACCACATCATCTTGCAACTGAATGCAAGACTGTCCATAGTGAATGTTGGACCATCCACAATGAATGGCCACATCAACATCTATAGGCACTCTGAAAAACTCATTTGGCCTTCTATGTACTACCATCACATCAATAAAGATCTTATCATCACTCCCTCTTTCCAAGAATATCCTTTCGGACTACACCAGGCTTGTCTAAAAAATATTCAAACTTCACACGAGACAGAGGCTTAGTCAATACATCTGCAACTTGTTCGTCTGTAGGAACATACTGGAGCTTCATAGCTCCTCTCTGCACCACATCTCGGATGTAAAGATACGTTATCTCTATATGCTTTGACTTATCATGAAACATCGAGTTCTCTATCAGCTTGATGCAACTCTGGTTATCACAATAAATATTAGTTGCATCCATCTCAGCATCAAACAATCCTGCCAATAACTTGTCAAGCCATATTGCTTCACTACAGGTTGAGCATGTTGCAATGTATTCAAACTCGACTGTACTAAGCGCAACAATGGTTTGTTTTCTACTAAGCCATGAGATCACACCTAATCTCAAACTGAAACATCATCCTGAAGTGTTCTTTCTGTCTACAACACTTCATGCCCAATCTGAATCAGTATAGCCACACAATCTGAACTCACTGTCGACTGCATATTCAAGTCCATAATCCAATATACATTTTAGATACCTCATCACATGTTTTGTTACAACTAAGTGAACATGTATGAGCTCTACCATATACTAACTCAATGTATTTACAACAAAACATATATCTGGTCTTGTATTTGTCAAATACATCAGTGAGCCAATAATCTGTCTGTATAGTTTGACATCTTCTCTTTCTAAAGAGTCATCATTCAGGTGATTTAAGTTTGTTACCATTGGAGTGTTCATTGGCTTACAATCCAACATCTCAAATCTCTTTAGGATCTCAATTGCATATTTTCCTTGATTTAGGAAAATCTCATCTGGGAACTGCCATACTTCAAGACCTAAGAAGTAATGCATCATGCCAAGGTCTTTCATCTCAAATTATGTCGCAAGCTTCTGCGTACATTCATTGATGAGCTTCTCCTCTCCTATCAAAAATAGATCATACACATATAACAGTAATACCATCATCCCACCATCTACAACCTTATAGTAAAGGTTGGAATCTACTTTACTTTTAGTAAATTCCAAGGTCATTAGGAAGCCATCAATTCTTATGTACCATGCTCTAGGTGTTTACATCAATCCATATAGTGCTTTCTTCAATTTACATACATGTGCCTTCTTGTCATGTGTCTTAAAACCTGGTGGTTTGTTCAATGTACACTTCTTCTTCTATAACACCATTTAGGATTGTCTTTACGTCCATTTGGTCTAGCTTCCATTTCATCTTGGAAGCCAAGGCAAGGATAGTTTTGATTGAAGTATATCTTGCTACTGGTGCAAAAGTCTCTTCATAATCAATCCCTTCCTTCTAAGAGAGCCCTCGTGCAACAAATCTTGCTTTGAACTTTTCAATATTGTCATATGATGAATGCTGTCTAGAAAATCCATTTTCAATATACCATTGATTTATCCTTCGGTCTTGGCACCACATCCCAAACATCATTCTTTATGATAGCACTAAACTAACTAAACTAAACTAAACTAACAATGTCTCAGTAAACTAAAATTAATGCACTAAACTAACTAAACTAACAATGTATCAAATTATTTGCTAATTAACTAAATCAAAATAACTAATCACTGAATTAGTGAATTATTGAGTAAACAATATCCTAAAACTAATCAATATTATTTACCTATTAAATTACTAAATTTACTAACTAAATATTCAAAACTCATAATTAAAAACCTAATTAATAATATTAAACCTAATCATGATTATAAATTAAAAATAAAACCTCAAAATTAATTAAATCCTAATTAATAATATTAAACCCAATCATGATCATAAATTAAAATTAAATTAATCATCAAATTAACTAGTAAATTTAAATTTATAAACTATCTTATTAACATATTAATTCCTAAAACTAAAGTACATTTAAATTAAATGAATAATTAAAACAATATAAGATTAAATATAATAGATAATTAGGTCTACTCATTAAAAATTAAAATTTAATACATGATAATTGCATTGGACTAAAAATTAAAAACAATTCAAACCCTAAAAACCACCTAATAACCTAGTCGACACCATCCCAAGAAGGTTGTTCTGTATTAATACATTAATGAAAGATGAACAACTTCTCAGGCATTGCTTTTGTCCTGAAGATGAGCCACGCATGGCTCGAAATGTCGACATCAACTCCTCACTCACCGCAGACTCTCCACAAGATGCCATGAGTCTTTCCATTTTCCCGTGAGCTCTTTTCACTGCCCTGCGAGCTCTTTCCATTGCCCCCGACGTCTTTCCATTTGTCGCCAGCTCATCTCTAGTATCTATAGTCGATGGGTTTGAGTACGAAGTCTGATGCTTATATTGAGGATAGAAATCGTGTGTTTGGTTTTAGCGCACCAACAGGGTTCACTGGTTCAATTCGTGTTTAGCGCATCGGTGTTCAATTTCAACTTTAGCAGGATTCACGTCAAGGTTCAGTTCGTTTCTTCTCATTGCTAACATTTTGTGACTTACAAGTTACAACCTTACTTCTAACATTTTGTGATTTTAACCTTGTTAAATAACATGTCTAAATAAGTGCTCTCCCTTGTGTGTAAATAACATGGCTATCCTTATATGATCTCCCTTTGATGCACTCTTCTTCAATTTGTTTGCTTGTCTTCCACTGAAGCTCTTAACCTTGTAATAAGTGTTTGATTAAGGGGCTACAACTTACTGACATAATAATTTGTAATTTCATTTCCTTCCATTCATCTTTTGCATAATTTCTTCACATAATTCTTGGGTTGTGATGGTAGCATGTGGACGCTGCCATCACAACCCACAGGATTGTAGGCTTCCACTTGTGGTAGCCTTCAGGCCTGTGGGTTGTGATGGCAGCGGACACAACCTGCCAAACTAATTTAATTTTTTTAAGTTTAATTTTGTTATTGAATTTTTTGTTATAAAAATATCATTTCATTTTAATTTATTATTTTTCCACTATCAAATCCATGGAGTCCAAGGGAAGACCTAGAAGGCCTCTTGATAAAGCATGGGAACATTGTGTCTGGGTGGTCACAAGGAAAGATAATCAAGTAAAGTGCAATTATTGTCCAACAACTATGTATGGGGTATGTATGGGGGCAAAAACAAATTAAAACACCACCTAGCTCGAGTTGTGTGAAAAGATGTCGTAATTTGTGATGGCTGCCCTAAAGAAATCATAGCAGAAATGCACACTGGTTTGGAAAGTATCAAGGAACAAAATGGAAAAATATCTAGGCTGAGGTTTGAAACTGCAGGGATCGGTAGATCACCAATGGGACCTCCAAGTAGTTGCTCATCAAGTGTTGCACCAAGTCCAACTATCACCTCTCATTTCTTCCTCCCTCGTACCTCCCTAGGATCTCAACCAACCTTGGACAGTTTTAATGAAAGGAAAAGGAAGGAGGCAGATATGGCGGTGAGGAGGTTTTGGTACCATGACAACCTCTCATTCAACCTTGCAAGGCCTCCTTTTTATTAGCCCATGATAGATGTTATTGCAGGTGTTGGCCTTGTATACAAAGGCCCCTATTGTAGTGCACTTAGAAGGAAAGATCTAGATGAGGAGTAGCATTGTATCAAGGAACAGTTGGAGAGCATTAAAATCTCATGGGAGTTTACAGGTTGCACAATCTTGTCTGATGGGTGGACAAATAAGAAGAATAGAACAATCATAAATTTTCGTGTGGCTTTCCCTAAATGAACTGTGTTCTTGAAATCCGTTGATGCAACTTCACATGTGAAAGATGCAAATATGATATTTACATTGTTAGCAGAGGTTGTAAAAGAAGTGGGGGTCAAACATGTTGTCCAAGTAATCACAGACAACGCTACAAATTATGTGGCAGCAGGGAAATTGCTTTGTGCAAAATACCCTACTATTTTATGGGCCCCTTGTGCTGCCCACTGCGTAGATTTGATGTTGGAGGACATTGGGAAATTGGCATGGGTGCAAGATGTTGTTCATGACAACAAACAAATAACCAAATACATCTATAGCCATGCTTGGGTGTTGAGCCTTATGAGAGAGTACACAGAAAGTGAGCTTAGTCGCCCTGTTGTCACATGGTTTGCAACAAATTTTCTCTCCCTCCAAAGCCTTCTTAATGAGTACAAAGCATTGAGACAAATGGTTAGTAGCAGGGAATGGATACATTATAATGATAACACAAAACCATATGCAAAAGCTATGATTTGTTTGTTTGTAGAGATCATTTATGGGAGGAGACCACTAAGATTGTCAGCATGACAGAGCCACTTGTGAAAGTGTTGAGGATCATGGATGGGGCCAAACCACCAATGGGATATGTTTATGAGGGATGGACAGGGACAAAGAGGCCATTAGGGCTTCTATAAGGGGGATGAATATAAATATCTCCCTATATGGGATATTATGGATTCCAGGGGGGACAGACAGCTACATTCACTATTACATGCAACAGGGGAATATCTCAATTCGAGCATATTCTATAACGATGGGTCTAAAATTCAAAAAGATACTGAGGTGATGAGAGGTATGATGTTATGCATTGAGAGGATGTACCCAAGTCAAGAGATTCAAGACCAAATCAATATGCAGCGAGATATGTACAAGGTATCATCTTGCATGTTTTGATTTAGCTCAACACGTCTCATGGAGAAGAAAGTGCCATGTAAGATTCAATTTGTAAATCGCTAATATTTATTTTGCTAGTTTTTTTTCAAGTTTGACATTGCAAAATTTGTAATCTTTGTTTGTTTGTTTTTTATAACAGCCCATTGGTGGCTAGATTTTGGCAATGAGGCACCACAACTACAGGAATTCGCCATCAAAATCCTAAGTCAGCCTTGCAGTGCTTTAGGTTGTGAGTACAATTGGTCAGTCTTTGAGCACATCCACACCAAAAAGCGCAACAAGTTGGAGCATGAGAGGTTGGAGAAGTCAGTCTACATATACTACAACCTTTGGATGCTCACAAAACAACTGTGGGCAAAGGATTTGGATCCAATTTTATTGGATCAGATTGATCTAGTCTCTGATTGGGTAGTAGAGGATGAAGCTCCTGTTGATTTGAGTTGGCTTGATGAAGAGAACGATGATCCCTCTGGTGTACCATTTTCCGAAATGGAAACACCAAACACACCTGCATCATAGTTGATTTTTCATCCTAGTGATGTTGGCACTAGCTCTAGTAGGGACTATACTAGGCGTTCTACTACTCATAGTCATGCATGAGACTCGAGTTTGGACGTGGAGACACCATCTTTTTTTATTTTCAGCTAGTTATGTTTTGAGTTATGTATTTGAACTTTAAAGTTTGAACTAGGTACTAGTTTGAAATGTGTTCAAGGAATCATCTTTCATTTCACTATTTTGCATACAAATATGGAGTGTCAAATGTTGTATTACCAATTTTTATGAGATTATCTAATGAACTTCTGCATAAAATTGTTTTTATAACTTACATGGATTAGAAATGTCATTATGTATGTTTTTTGTGCACAAAAATTACTATATTTTAAAAAAAAATTCATATTTGTTGAGTCTTATTCGAGTCGCTGAGTCTGCAGAGTCCTAAGGCAACCATCCATCCATCCATCCATCCTTCCATCCATCCATATCTTCCAGGCTCAGTAGATTACCCTGTTGACTATGGGCATGACTGGTGACATTGAAGACCTTTCTCCCCCATTGTGACCTCTATATTAGGATGGGTCTCCATGTTTACTTGTGCCTCGGCTCTGGAGTATGAAAGTGTCTCCCTTAGTCCTCGAAGCAAGTATTCCTCTGTTGAAATGAAATGTAAGCCCCTGGTAAAAGACGTGAGTGGTTGTGCAGTTAATGCAATTAATTAAATCTTTTTGTAACTAGTTAGTGGCCAAGGGATGAGCACTCATCCTTTGCATGATGTAAGGCCATTTGCTTGTTAAGGGAAATAGGGTGGTAACTACATTCCACCTATGGACGGTGGGGGGCAATGGTGGTAAGACCGAGTCATTATCTAGGGCCCACAAGGCTATCTATGGCACATGTCCATGGAGGTTGGCTAGTGAAGGAAAGATTATCTAAATGGAACGTTGAATGAGAAATGAAAGTAATGCAAATGGTAAATGAATCAAATGAAGGATGCTTGTTAGACTCTAATAGAAACTTCCTAAGCACTTTATGCCCGTGTGAGGCACCCCCCTTCCCTAGCGTTTCCCTGTCATGCGCATGTCACTGTGGTTCCCTTTGTCCCCTCTATTAAAAGATCATTGATTCTATCTAACAAGTCAACTCCCTTGACTGAGCCTTAGTGTTTCCTCCTCACCTAGGGGCAATGAGGGGTGATCTCAAGTGTACAAAGGACTGGAATGTGAAAGTGAGTATGTGGCCAATACTTCACCAAACACTGTACTACTATTCCAATTTTGACAAGTTTTTATGCTCATTTGTATTTCTAATCACCATTGTTAATAACTGTTAATGTTCAAGTCTGCTACCAATATACTTAAGAGATGATTATTTAACCCCATCCATGCAGAGATATTCATATTTTGGCTCAATGGCATCATTTTACCATGTTTGCCTAAATTTAACCAAGTTCAACTTGGTCAAACCATGACCTTGTCAATGGGAGGGGCCCGAGAGCAAGTTTGACTACGAGCACTCATTTCATGTCTGTTTATGCCTATGGACATCCATCGGACCATTCCATGCTTCATTCAGTTGATTTGGACCCAGATACACATTTATTATTATTTTACAGGCCATATATTTTAATTATTGAGCATGGATTTCTTCATAGGTCACATCACATGTGGATCTGAGCCATATGAGTACTTGTCCCTAGTGAAGTTGGACCTTCTAATTTCATTTTTTGTATTCAGATCAAAGCTCCGGGCAAAGGAAAGGCACTTTATGGGCAGATTATATCATTTTCGGGCTATATCAACATTTTAATTAAAAATTAAAAGGAACCATAGTTTAAAATGTATCTCAAAGGGTGAAATGCTTGCCTCAAGGTGACTTAGGATGATTTTATCATGTTATTGAGGCACATTGGACATTTTCTTACATGTTATATCACATTTTTGGCCCCGCTTCATATTTTGGGCTCTCTAGAGCAAATCGATCCATGGAGGGGAGCGCACTTGTCAAGGCAGCCACTTCATATCTTCACTTTGGTATTGTATGAGCTGATGTATTGTATTCCTTGGGGGATAAAACAATCCCTAAACACCCCCTAGGTGACACACTTGGTGTTCCACGTTGTTATATTGTTTTTCCATATTCACTTGAGCTCTATAGGGGAAATTGCCCCCCCCCCCCCTTCTTTTCTCCTATATCAGCTGAGTTTAAATCTCAACCATTAGATCATATTTGTATCTTATAATCTCGACTTTTGATTTTGAAGAGGCTAGGGATTTTTCTTCCCCATTTATATAAAAGGGAGGAACTGTTCATTGTATGGGACTTTTGATTCTTGGAGAGATTGATAGAGAAGGAATTTTAGCAACATAAAACTTGTGTCTCTTGTTGTGAATGGATCAGGATAGTGATTGCATGTTATCATTCCTTTGCACTAGAGTAATTCGGTGATTGTTTTCAACATTTTGTGGTGGAATTTTAGTTGCATACAAGGACAACATTTTGTGGAGGGCGCATAAGTGGATTTTCTCTCTTGCTCTCTCTCAAATTGTTGAGAAACCGAAAGTATATTTGTATCTTTTATCAAGTTTATATCTCAACACTTCTCTGCATGTGATAGCTCTCTTATCTTGGAAACAAACTGACTTGTGATGTTTGTCTGGCAGGGAAGGGCGCACTTGGCCACTTAAGTGTTTTAGAATGAAGTTGGAACTCCACCAAATCTCTTTCAATTGATCTATGCGGAGATAAATAGTCACTATATCATCATTTCTACAGAAACCAAGTACAAATCTCAACTATTTCTCATATTTCATTCCCATTCCCACAGTCAACTAAAATAATTTATACTTTTAAAACCCCTTATAAAAATTGGCAAGTCATTTACTTAGAATTAGTAAAATCTGGCATTTAGGTATCTTTTAGTCTCTATCCAAAACCCCTAGGAGCTGATATTTTATTAACTTTGGACTCCATTTACCCTAGGATTTAGCACTGAACTGCTCGAGGGTTGGCGCTCCTTTACTTGTTGATCTGACTTTGGGTGAGTGGCTTGTTTTCGTTGCTTGTGTTAGTGTCTTTGAATCATCCTTCATCCGAGCAGCGTAATTTAGGTGTTGGGAATGCCATTAAAATCATATTAAACTTTTCCCTAGATAATCTCATCTCCCAAGCTAAACCCCTTAGGGTAGTATTTTAATTGTCCACACCGACACTTAAACAACCTGGGTCTTTACTTAACTTCATAACTATTGGGGAGTGATTATGGTTCAGACTGGTTCATTTTTATATTAGCAATTAAACTGTTTAAACGCCCCTCAATAGCATCTATTATTGACCTGGGATTCATTCACCAAAATATCCTTATTTGTTCTGTGTTTGTTATATTTATAGGTGTCTTGGTTGGTTGAGTCTTTCCGCAAGGAGAGACAAGGGTCTCCCCTTGGCCTTCTCACAAATTTGGCTTAAAGCAACGAAGATCTCGATCGATGTGACAACCAGCTTACCTCTGGTGGTCAAGATCCTCGGAGGTCACTAATTTGGCTTCCTATCCCTCTACCATCCTAGATAGGATCTCACAAAGAGGTAGCTACAAGAATAGTGATAACACCATTGTAGTGAACACACTCCTAAATATGGATATAAAGCTTTGTATGAACAAGGAGTCCAGAATCCTGTTATGTTGTGGTGAAAGAAGATCTAGAAGTTTCATTGCCATTCAAAGACCTGCATCCTGATGTGGCTATTACTATAAGATCTGGAAGTTTCATTGTTGTTCAAAGACCCGCATCCTAATGTGCCTACGTGGGACATTCTGAAAAAACACTCATTCGTGGGACCTGGAAGGTGCAGCCTTTGTCTTTTTGAGGAAACAAATTTCCACTTGATTGTTTCTTTGTCACTTTGCACAAGTGGCTTGGCATGAGGTTGAGAGACTCACAAGATTAAGAGGATATTGGCTTGGAAACTCTATCGAAGAAACTCTCAAAAGTTGGTGTGATCAAAAAGCCACAAAACAATATCTGTTTTTCCTGTGACTGTTGCATAGGGAATTTGGTTGGCGACGAACTTGTTGGAGGAACTTGTTGTTTTTGAAGATAAGACATTTTCTCCTCTCGCTACAGTAATCCAAAGTATCAATTGCCTCAGCGAAGTGATCCAAAACCAACTTTAAAAAGGATGCAGACACTGGTGAAAGTTCTGATAAACAAGCAAAGGTCGTGGGATTTATTTGATGGGGCCTCACAAGGTTCAACTTCAACCCCATCGACGGGTGCTGGAGGCTTCCTCCATATATCTGCCTCTCATTCAACTCAATTCAAAGCAATCTTAGGGCAGGCCATGAACAATGTTGCTTAATTATGGGATGTGAAGTCAGTACTTATTATCGTAGTGTAAAAGAGGTTGAACTTTGTGCCAAATCTTGGAGACTCGCAAATGGTTGTCAACTGGATTAATGGTAAATACAGAATGAGAATATTTAACCTACAACCTCTCCTGGAAGCAGCTGCAAATCTGTATAAGGCCATCCCGAATGCCACATAACTCATATATACAGGGAGAAGAATCAAGAAGCCAACTCCCTCTCCAAAAATGCAATAGGACAGGCTTAGGACAGGCCATGAACAATGCTGCTTAATTAGGGGCTGTGAAGCTGTTGCTTACTCTAGCGGTGAAGTGGTTGAACTCTGGGCAGATTCTTGGAGACTTGCAAATGATTGTCAATCAACTAGATTAATGGGAAATACAAAATGAGAATATTTAACTTACAACCTCTCCCAGAAGTGACCACAAATCTGTATAAGGCCATCCCAAATGCCGCTATATACCATATCTATAGGGAGAAGGATCAAGAAGCCGACTCTCTCTACAAAGACGCAATACTTCTTCCTCAAGGTAGCTGGTCCATTACAGAGCATACAAATGGCAGGTGTATGGAATATCTCACTCTCCCACTCTCCCTTAGGAGCTGAAGGGTGAGGTGACAAGTTACTAGCAAAGATTATAATAATAAAACAATTCACAATTGGGAGAAGAGATACTAAACAAAAAAAATAGGAAAAATATTGGCACAAAAATAAATTAATCAAGTTATGCATAGGATATATTTAGGGCAAGAATTGAAAACTAATGACTAGACAAAGAAGGGTATTTTGATCAGAATGACGAGAAATATTTAATGTGGTAGGATGAAGGTTTTGAAAACGTCTTTTTCTTTCTATGCTATCAAATGACAAAAACTAATTATACTGGCCTTTCTCCCTTGGATGAATCATGGATTATAGGGAGATATGAATTGGTTAGAGTCCATGCATATGAATATGGAGGAGAATTTTGTTAAGTTTAAGGTTTAGCATTAAATACACTCCAGCATATATCAAAGAAGAGACACTGGGAGTTTACACTCAAGAAACCTTCAAACTAGAAATTCTATCCAATTATCCATTACTCATGTGTGTTTCTATTGTATAATAGGACCATAACAATATGTCATAATAAGATATTCAATTCAAACGTGTTCATAACTACTTCCAATAATCTCTCCCTAAATCTCTTGACAAATTGAATGAAATCCTCAAACCTAACTTATCTGATTGTCCTCATGGTTGATTCATATAAGTAGACATTATGTGTGGTCTACTTCATTACAATCAATATAATCTAGACATTATCGATCACAATTAGGAGTTAATCCTTCAAGTTGTAGTAGCTTTGATATGCCATTTGTAGTATCTACTTATCTAGATTTTTCTAAAAGAAAGGCAACTCCAAAATCAGGATCTATTTCTCTATTATCTCAGGAAATGTCTTTGGAAATAAATTTTCGAAAGCACTGTTGACATTCCTGAAGGAATAGGAATAACATTTTCCTGGAATCTTACATAGTGTGATAACCATTGCTTGACTTGGTACAATTTTCTCAATGACTGATCATGTATTCGGTAAATGGATGGGTCAAATACTTAGTACACCTGCCAGGATGTTTACTGTGCAATCCTACAAACCCAAGTCTGTTATAATTTGGATTAACTGTGAGACAAGATTTGGATACATAAATCACGTGATTTAAAAAAATAAGAATACTGCTGTAGATTACAATCCTTACTTGAAGCCTGAAATTTATATTTCCTGCTGGTGGATTTGGCTGGGGTGTTTTAACAAACACTTTAGATGTCTATCGCTGTAGGTATCTGCCAAATACCAAACTCTTCGGGACTCTGTTTATAATATTGCTCCAAACTTGTAATTACCAGACTTTTAATGAAATAACAATCAACAATTGTGGAGCCAAACATTACACAAAGGCATACCAAAATGAAGGGAAAACAGATCTGACTTTATTTATCATAACAGAATGCCCAAACAAGGTGTATCAACTAATAACAGTCACATACATAACTTAGATACATCACAAAACTAACATGGAGCTGGTATTCTTGCTTTGACACAAGGAATGTACAATGTACACACACAGCAGTCAGTTGGCTGTATCTATTAATGTCAACCCAGCCCAATAATGAAGCATATATGTTGTTCCTAAGCTGGACACTACCACAAGAAGGCTGCTACAGGAAATAGATGCGTCCTCCTTTTGTTTGCCCACGTGGTGATAATAATATATTACTCACAAGGAATGCAACCTCTTGGTTTAGCAGAGGTCTGGGACTGATAGTGAAAGGATTCCTTTCACAAATGATAACTGAGTTTTCTCTTTTCAACTGATGAGTGCACTTACCATAGACAATTTTACTTCTCTCGCTGAGGGCACCCAATCGTGATGAAGAACTTCGATATCCAACACTGTAAACTCGCTAGCAAGAAGAAATATTGGCCCACACTATAATATCTCTGCCCAGAAAAGAAGAAGGTCAGCCCCAAAAGAAGAATATGGCCCAGAATGATGACCAGTCGGCTAAGCTGAAAGAATTGTTGAATATATGTTGTCATTGATGTCAAAAGTCAAAGATCAAAAACCCAAGCTAAATATATGGACAAGTTGAAAGATGGACAATATAGATCAAAAGTGTAAAAAGATGAAAAGATGGACCAGAATGTTCAACTTGATAGACAAGACAAATTGAATATATGAACAAGATAGATCAAAAGTGTCAAGAGATCAAAAGATGGACCAGAAATCAAAGCCTAAGCAGTCCAAGGACTATTATGACATTGGTTGCATTTGTGCACATACTTATGTACATAAAAGAACAATTCTAAATAACCATTAGTATTAGACTTGTGAATTAAGCATATTATTTGTGCAATAGTCCCACAAGTTAGTGGCATATGTGCACCTTAAATTACAAAGATGAATTACAAATGTGGCACGCCAACGCACATATCAAACTTGTCGGAGATGCAATCCAACAAGATGATATCTGAAGTAAATGGACTTCACAAGTGGACACATCTCTTGAGTCAAGAAGTTTATAAATAGGCAAGAGATGATCGTTGTGAAGTAGGTCGACATGAAAGACGCAAACGTATTTTGAAGAAAGGTCTGACACAGATAAAAGATGCAGACGTATTTTGAAGGAAAGGTCAGACATAAGACGCAGACGTATTTTGGAAGGAAGGTCTGACACAGATAAAAGACGCAGACGTATTTTGAAGGAAAGGTCAGACATTAGACGCAGACGTATTTTGGAAGGAAGGTCTGACACAGAGATTCAGGCACAAAATCACAGACATTGATCTGAATTGTTTTGGGAAGCTATCTGACGCAAATACAAAGACGTCGATCAATGATTGCGACAATTATGTAATTTGAAGAGAAAGACATAGATCAGAATCGTTTCGGGCAATTGGCTTACGCATACACAGATCAAAAGAATTCAGCAGTTGTGGATTTTGAAAGAAGAACATTTCACTTCTTGCTATTCACCTAAGTTGCCAGGAAACTTGGGTAAGGCCACAGGTACGGGGATGGGGACGCCACTTTTTGAAACATGGGACTTGGGTACGTCAGGGGTATTGTATATATATATATATATATATATATATACATAAAATAAAAAATTAAATCAATTTATTTTTTACTAGTATTCAATTTTAATAAAGTAACAAGTACAATTAACATGCACATTGCTTCAAAGTTCATAAATCATTGATATAGAGTAGGAATTACATATGAACCTTTAGTATAAAGATGAAAATAGTTGATGGAGCTTTTGTTTTTTCAAAATTAGAAATACGCACATGCATAGAAACATCTGCACAAACATCAACAAAGAATATGGTTTGTGCAACAACATTGGAACAACTTCCACAAAGGATCAACGATAAACACATTATGCCAAGAAAAATCCATGACAAGATCGAGGGTCATAAAAGAATAAGGCAATCTTCTAGAAGAAACAAACTAAGAATAGATACCAGTCCCTCCAAGCTAAATAGTGCTATGTCATTAACTTAAAAGCACAAACCCTTTTAAGTCTGAGACAGCCTAAGCTTGTCTTGCCTCTCCTGTGCCAGTATCCTCTCCTTTGCGCATCAAGCTCTCCTCTCGCAGGCTCCAACAAAACTCAAGACTCAACTTTGCTTTGGGAGAAGTGGGCAGGTCCACGGGGTCTTAAGAGGGTAGGGGGACCCATGCCTACACCATCCCTCTTTGTAAATGTAATTTTCTTTATAAAAATATATATATATTTTTTAATTTTCACATACTAAAGTTTTTCCGAAGTCCCCAAAACCAAGGGACGAAGTTCCCAAAATGAGCAAAGTTTCATGTTTTTGGGCCAAAAGTACCGGGTCCTTGGGGACTTTGATGGGGACTTTAGAGGACGTCTATGAAAGTACTCGACCCAATTTTCGAGGCTTGGGGATGGTACCCAAGACGGGGACGCAAACCCAGCCCCTGGGGACGGGTACCCCTGCAACACAACTATTCACTAACATTTCATATCAGGGAGACTGGACGGAGCAACGATCAGAGGGCTCAAACCTCCTTCTAGTGAGTGTTGGATAAATATCAGGGTGCAACAACATCCTTTCTGTGGGTGCAAATAAATTTAGGGGATGACGATCTCCTTCCTGTGGGTGTTGGAGAACAAAAGGAAGTTGTCACTTCCACACCTGGAGAGCACAGTTCCTCTGCAGATCTTATCTTGAAGACGCAAGTCGCAGTTTGCACAACAAGACTGATATCTATTTAGGTCGGTGCCTGGAGGTCATAAGTTGGAGCTTACGTAGCTAGAAGTTACTGCAGTTGAGATCAAGTGAACATCTGAATGAGTAGGTGCTCATGATTAGAGACTGTAATCTCCCATTGATGTAACTTTTCATATACATATAGATATAAATTTGTTCTCATATATTTGTGTGGTGTTTTGTTTATTGATGTGATTGTTTTAAATCTGGAAAACTGCATATTTAGGACATATCTGTGCGCTATTACTGATTCAACCCCCCTGTTAGTAATAACTTAATACCAACAATTGGCATGAGAGCAGGTGTCTTCAGTAAATAGATTAACATCTGGAAGGTTGATCCAGCGCAGATATGGAGAAGCAAGAGGGTTTGTCCCCTAACAGAGCTCCAAGATTCTACGACACAAGCTATACCTTTTGGAAAATCAGTATGGAAGTTTATCTGCAGTCACTTGGGATGGACGTATGGACATCAATAGAAGACGAATATAAATTTCCAAAAGTTGCAGAAGAATCAGAAGAGAATGATCATAAGTCGAAAGAGAATCGTGAGGCTGCAACCTCAAGGGCATAACTGTTGATCCAAAGAATAGAAACAATACAAGAACGAAGAATCCATTCTATGCAGTGCACAACCGCAAAGGAAGTATGGGACAAATAACGAAGTATCTTTGAGGGCGATGACAAGGTCAGAAAAGCCAAATTGAAAACGTTATCTGCACAGTATGAAACCCTCAAAATGAAGGAAGACGAAGATGTAGCCTCATATTTTTTGAGAGTTCATGAAATAGTTAACTACATAACAAGGCTAGGAGCTACTTTAAAGAAAAGACTATTGTGCAAAAAATCATGAGAACTCTTCCTACACGCTTTAATCCAAAAGTGTCAGTTCTTGGAGACAGAAGTGATATCGACAATCTAACAAAGGATAAGTTGTATGGAATACTTACTGCATATGAAATGAGAACTAAATCCAAAAATGGATACAGAAAGGTAGTTGCGTTCAAAGCAATAGGAAAGCCCAAATCCAGTAGAAATAAATGTAGAAATACAGCCGACCATTCAGACGAAGAAGAAGCCAACTTCGTATGAAGACTGAAGAGAGGAAAAGGTAAGTATCAAGGAAAACTACCTTTTAATTGTTTTAAATGTAGAAGAATTGGAAACTTTGCTTCCAAATGCACGTATGATGAAAATCGACAAAGCAAACGTGAGGAAGAGTTGAAGCATTAAGAACGAAAAGTCGAGCATCAAAAGAACAATGATATGAACAAGAAAAAATTTCAAAAAAAAAAGAAAAGCTTGTACATTGACGATAACAACTCTTCGAAAGAACAAGAAAATGACAATCGAAGAGACATTATTTATGGCTCTAATTCAGGATCGAAATGCATCGACAGAAAAATCTTCATCCAAAAGAGCTCCTCCAAGCGTGTCCAAAGTAGAAAAGGAATGGGCTTACAACAAAATCTATCTGCCATCTCCAAAATCTGAGGACAAGAAAAAGTCAAAAGGTTCGAAAGAACTTTTCAAGATGGAGACAGTTGTTGACAACAAGAACTCTACAGAGTAAGTCACATGATTTGCGTCAAAACCTGATAAACCTTATGTCTCTAAAGAAAGTCCAAAGTCTAAAGACAAAGATAGTCTTGGAGTCGATTAGGAAGACAAATTAATCAATGCTCTGAATGAATTGAAAAAGTCAAGAAAAGAAAAGAGAGCATTGAAGGAGCAACTTGAAGTGGCAGAAAAACTGATCAAGCAGAATAGAGATATACGAGATGATTTGAAAGAAAAATTAAAAATCACGGAATAAGAATAGCATTGCACAAAAGGAAAAATCAAAGAATTAGAAGAAGACCAATGTGCGCTTGAACGGTCGTGGAAGGAGTCAGAAATGGTTGATAAACTGCTGCAAAAATAGATTGAGCTCAAGGAATCAGATGCAACTCCGGGAAAGGTGAAGTAAGCATTGACTCAGAAACACAACACAAGTTCAACAATAGCTCAGTTATCTTAGAAGAAATACTAAGGCAGGCATTGGCTTTGTGGAAAGTGGTAGGGACATCTGCAACAAAGAACTCAACCATCGGGACACTCTTCACACAAATCCAAATCACAATTGAATAATTAGATGTTGGAGATCCAATTTTGTCGGACTTATAGCAAGGTATTGTCATTCTATAAAATGCTATGTGTGCAACAAGTATGGCCACAAGTCTGCTCAATGTTCTCTAAAAGGCCAGCAACAAAAATCAGGCTGGCACAAAATTGTTGGAAGTTGTCTGACTCAGAGGCAAAGAACAAATGCGCATCAGAAACATGACAAAAGTGTGCAAAACTAAAATACCAAGAAGATATAGGTGAAAAGGACCCCTCACGAACATGTACAAGATGAAAACAATAACTGGAAGTTTTTGAAGAACCCCAACCAGGTTTCAAGCCTATTGGCTTCTCTGCATAGTTTAATGCCCAAACCCTTCTATGCACAAATTTTAATCAAAATTTGATTGAATTGAAACACATGAAGTTCTTTTTCGAAATTGAAACAATTTAGAAATTTTCTTTTCAAACAAAATTTCAAACTTAGAAATTTTAACTCAGCTAAACACTCATGAAAAAAATACAGATGTTTTTGACCAATGGCTCAGGATAAAACCCCTAAGGGAAAACCTGTTTCTAAGAGAGAGATTTATTATTTCTTTAGGTAAAATACAGAAATCAACAACAATACTTATCGAATTTTCTTCTGGACAACTGAACCCTTTCCTACTGAATTTCTACTTGATTTCTATGCCAACTTCACCTCGGGAAACATGCTCAAAATCTATTGTACGGACATAATCCCTTTTAATTTAATCACTCACTCAGCTTTATTTTAAATATGAACTTCGAAAAACCATTACTTAAGCCTTTTTAATAAAGTCACTTTAAAAGCATAAAGTACATCACACTTCATTAAATGTAAATTACTAGGGGTCACCAATTAAAGTGTCCTTGTCCACCCCGACGCAAGTCTAGGTGTACAAACACTTCCTAAGTAACTTTTCAACACCCTCTTACCGAGGAAGGTGTTTTTCACCACTCCCAACTTATCTCTGAAGTAGATATGCTTCCCTCTACCCAAAGCCTTCGTGAGAATGTCAACCACCTGCTCATCTGTAGAAACATACTACAACTGTACAACCCCCCTCTGAACATAGTCTTTGATAAAGTGATATCTGATCTCTATATGCTTCGACCAGTCATGAAATACTGGATTCTAAGAGAGCTTGATGCAAAACTAATTATCACAATGTATAACTATAGGACTCAACTCCTGACCAAATAAGTCCACCATCATCTTGTGAAGCGATAAAGCCTCACAACTAGCCTGACTGGCTGCTATATACTCAGGCTCAACAAAACTCAATGCCACAGAATTTTTTGGCCATGTCCCAAAAAATCGCGATTTTTTCAAAAAATCAGACATCACGAAAAATCGACAAAAATCGGCAAACATCGCGAAAAATCGGCAAACATCGACAAACATTGGGAAAAAATCGGGAAAAATCGGGAAAAATCGGGAAAAATCGGCAAATAGGGGAAAAAATCGGTAAGGAAATTTTGACCCTATTGAAGTACAAAATTTGCATTTTTTAATGCTTGCTGCGGTTTGCCGATTTTTTCGCCGATGTTGCCGAGAAGATGTTTTCTGGACCCTCGCCGATTTTTTACTGATGCCGATTTATTCTACTATGAATTATATTCCCTAGAATTTGCCTCAATCCCTGAAGCATTAGTGATAAATTGCTTAAGAAGAGGTTCTATCCTTTAATTTTCCAATTCTACAGCAGTGACACACCCTTCCTCCTTGAAATAGGTGCGTTGCTGACTCTTGTTTCATTCATTCAACATGTGTCACCCTCCATTAACGCATGTTCCTCTATGACAGAGTGTGGCACTGCTCATTCAAAGGCAAAAAGAGAAGATTCAAGAGGCTTCTAGAAAGAAGCTCTCGTGCTAGTCGAACCCCTAACCTCCTAGGATGATCCTTTAACCTTCTCCATGGAATCCTCAACTCCCTCTATCCTCTTTGGCCTATATATACAAGTTCACCCCTCATTGTTGGGGGAGGAAAGATAGAGCACCCAAAATGACATCGAAATACTCGTAGAGCTGAGTTTCCCTTTTCATTAGAAACAAGATTAGATCTTTGAGGCAAAGGCTAGTGAGAAGAAAATGCGATGTCAAGGCCATGGTTTGCAATCTCTCCTTTCGTATTTGTGTTAATACAGTAATCTATGCTCTTTCCATAAAGATTTATTCTTTTGTAGATCTTTAGAACTTGTTTCCTTCACCACTTGTTTAGATTAATCAGTATTACATGTGCTTTCACTTGTGTTTCCTTTTGTCTTGTGTTGTTTTGCAGAGATGGGTTGAAGATCACATTAAGCAGGAAGAAACCATCATAATTGCAAGGTGAGCATCTGTTTTACTTTTATGTTTTGAATAATCTAGGAAAGGGCATACGTCTTGTGGCATTTTGTTCTAGATCCAAACCATTTGGACTAGAGAGCTTTGTCTTTGTCCACATAGGCAATGTGTCTTGAAACAATGTTAAATACTTCAATCAACCTACAAAGGTAAAGTATAATAAACCAATGGAGTAGCACTACCCTTCTTATGGACTAGATAAACAGATCTTACGATGCCAAAATGAACAAGTTACTTCAAGGATTAAGTCACCAATCGAACCCAAGAGAAGAAATCCTTCATACTTAAAAAATGATCTATAGAAGATATGACAATTAGACTCTTAAAGAAAGAGAGCTCTCAAAATCCAACCATGGGTTCAAATGAGGAAGTGGCTCTCATTATATAGAAGAGTAGCCTAACTTCATTTACAATAAAATTAAAAAAAATTCAATTATCCATAGATCTAGCCAAGAGTGGAGTAAACAAATGACAAAAACCCCACCAAAACTAACAAAATCATAAGAAATCATAGAATAAAGTGGTCAATTGCCACATGTAAATACAAGAGATACATATGGCTCCATCAAGCAAGGGATCAAATGCAAGAAATGTTGCCACATGGCCTTCAAAGGCCCCTTCCAAGAAACTCCTCCAACAAGCCAAGTCTAGTAAAGCCCCACGAAGCATCTAAAAAACCCCCGAAGCATAAAAATGTCTTCTAAAATTGGGCAATATATCCAAGACAAGACCCTCATCCAACTTCCAAAAACTATTTTGTCCACACATCAACATAAATGATGTCCATGTAGTAACAAAGCTCAACCCCCAAGGGCTTCCAAGATTGATTGCTCAACCAAATTGATAGGTTCAAAGGCAAGTTATGAACGCATGTAAGTCTCCCATGATGCCAACGAAGTCCTCAAAAGCATAGTTTTAAAAATCAGTCAACTCAAAATTGGAACCAGCCGAGTTGACCAGTTTAATAGTCATCGACCTTGAATCGAGACAAAACTCGTCCCAGAGGGCGGTTTAGTACTGATCCGACCGAATCAAACCTTGACTCGGTCGATTTGGTAGCAAACCAGTCAAATCAGATGGTTCCATATTAACTCGACCGAGTTTGTCCAAATCTAAACAAGGCACAAGTGTGGAGGCAAGATGCGTATTTTTCTTATTTGACCAGTTTTGTAAAAGTGAGATTGAAGTCGGTAATAATAAATGGTAAGCTAAATTATTAAAGTAAAAGTGGCATTCTTTCATTAATAGTTTCAAGATGTTTGAGAGTGGTTCCAACCTCATCAGACTTCATATGCAAAAAGTAGAATTTTAGATCCCATTCAGAATTCAACAAACTCAATAGTTTTCAGCTAAGAAACCAGACACTCTAGTTTTGGGCTACGTGTCCCGTGTCTACGTGTCGGACACGGACACGCTGACAGAGCGTGTCCAACACGTCTTTGCAGCGTGTCCCATGTTCGGACACGCGTGTCCTGTGACTATCACTACGTGTCCCAAAAACAGGACACGGAAACTTAAAAAAAGATGGTCGACCCCTCTTTAAAAATGAATTTCACTTGTATTTTGTCATTTGCAAATGTTGGGAGAGCTCAAAGAGTGGTTTTTTTGCAGGTGAAGAAGATTTGAAGGCTTGATATTATGATTTATATTGAATATTTTTAAAAATTTGGAGCTATATATCTATATTTTAAATTTTAATATATAATTTTTAAAATATATATATATATATATATTATAACGTGTCCTATGTGTCCTGATTCCCGAGGTCACCGTGTCTGTGTCGAACACTCGAATCCCTGTGTCCCGTGTCCCTGTGTCAGGTGACTTCGATTTTCAGGATTTTGGAATTGTAACGTCTCCATTGGATTCTATCATGTATGAGGGTATGGGATTGGAACATAATCAAGCACATCAACCTCACTATGTACCTAGATGTTGGTGATGTTGATGCTTGATTGTTGAAGTTAATTGAACTCTTTTGTCATGACCTCAATAAAAATGTACCCTTCAATCAAACAAAATCACTTTTTAAGCATGGGAAACTTTTTCTACCTTATATTAGTAAAGTTTCATCAAAATTATAGGGTGTTGACTAATGTCCTTAGAGGATCAACTTCGATATTTGAAGAAGAGGCAAGGGTCCCAATTGCCAATATAGGCAATGATTTTGATGATTATGTATTTTCAATTTTGATTCAAATATGTATTGCACTTGGTTCCATTTTGATATATTCACCCATACATGGTATATACATGAGTAGACTTTGTGTATTTTGTCTCTAATGGTTTGGAATCATAGCTTGGAATCTTTAATATATTTTTCCAATAAAATTGTAAATTTTATGTATTTTTTAACAGTCAAAGTCATTGAAATCAAATCGGTCCAAGTCAATGTCGGTTCTAGTTCCGAGCCAAGTTGACCCTTGACCAGTTCAAACTCCAATTCCGAATTTTAAAACATTGCTCAAAAGGTGCATAAAAGCCCTTCGAAAGGTAAAATGCTCCAACAATAAGGCATGCCAAGTGTAGAAATATCCCTCCAACGACGTACGCTCCTTCAAAAAAATTAGCTCTAAAGCTAAACGCTGCATGAAACAAAGGAACAACCTATCCAATAGATAACAAACATGTGTTATGACACAACATATGTGCTCTCAATCCCATATTAAGCTGAATGTTCTCAAGGACGATTGACAAGAGCAAGGTTTCTCCTCCAATAAACTCCATATAACAATTAACAAGCCTTTAAAAAAAGGATTAGCCTCCATGTATGACTGCAAAAAGTATCTTTAACACAGATCTGCTCTCCACAGGCAGAGCCTTTGCATGGGCACGACTCTGGTGATGAAAAGAAGCTTTTCTCATCTCGATGATACCCTTAAACTCGCTCCAAACATGAGTAAATACACAACAAGTGTGACGTCTCTCCATAGGATAAATTACAATGCTCGGTCTTCAACAAATTTTAGATCTGAATTGACAATCTGCTACAACAAAGGTTCTCAAATTCAAGGGATCTTCATACAGTAAAGCCTCCCAGAACTCTGTCGTACAACGTCCTCTAAGACTGCGCTCTTGTTTGATCAATTAGAGACATGGAAAGTGCCCAGAATTAGGATTCTTTTTGGGCTCTCTTCTCATCGATCTAATCACCACTGTTAACAGGGCTAGGACTCCCTTTCATGGCTGCTAGAAGTACCCAAACATGCCCATAAATTTTCTTTTATTGTTGTTCCATAATAGACCTGCTTGTTTAAGGTGCCAAGAATTGGTTTAGGGTAATTTTCATGAATTCTATTTCTTTGATAGTGTTGTTTGGAGCAGTGTTGAAAAACTCTCTGAATCGCCAACTTTAAAATAGCCACGATTTTTTCCCTTAGCCAAAAAATCTTCTAGAAAAAATTGCGACTTTTTAACTTTTCAAAAAGTCGCGACTTTTTCCAAAAAATCGCGACTTTTTCCAAAAATCTCCATTTTTGCTAAAATGGCTAATTTTCCAAAAAAAATCCATTTTAGCCATTTTTGTTGTATACTAACACCTTTCCTCTACCGTATAAATATTTCAAAACTTTGTTGTATTTGAACATCAAACCATGCAAGGACAATCTATACAAAATATGTATTCGTTTATCAAAGATCACAATGGTAATTGAATTACTTTTTTCACTATCAGGGAATTTTTTGAGCAAACATATTTTGAGTGATCATCATAGCACATTGTAGGAAAAAGAGAGCAATGTTTCAAGTGTTAGATGAGTTAGGGCTAAATGTGAGGCTCATGTCGGAAATTCAATTTGGGAGGAGTGAAAAATACATCTATGATTTATCACCAATACAAAACAAGTAATACGTTTAATGGCTGACAACCAAATCAATAAAATATACCTTTCAAAAATTAGGTTTAAGTCATAAGATAGAGGGACAAATAAAAAGCATTTATGAAAACCTTATATAAACCTAATCATTGGAGTAAGGGAAAAATATGAAGTATGAATGGAAAACTCGGGAAGAGAGCATTGATATTAGACAGCTAGATGCTAGTTTTCCTCGAATACATTTATATATGTGATGTCATATTGTATTGGTTATCCACTTTTGAGTCCTTGATTGGACAACTATGATGTTTCATGATACAGTATCGACTTTGATGTATCATTTTACATTTGGCATGACTACATGATGATGATATATATCAATGCTTTCTCCATATTTATGTTCCAATGTGTTTATCTGATGTTATTGTTGCTTTAAATGTTTAAAATTCTGAAAAAAATGAATGTATTTTGTGTTTTTTAATGTTTGCCGATTTTTCCCGATTTTTTCGCCGATGTTGCTGAGAAGTTGTATTCGAGATCCTTGCCGACTTTTTCAACATTGGTCTAAAGGTTAGGACGGCCCCCAACTTGCACAGCATGCCTAGAAACGGAGGATGATGCTTAGAACCTACATAATCCATGTCCACATCTGAAATTTAGGGCTTTTTTTATGCAAAGGATTTTTCTCTCATGCCCAAGTATGAATTTTAGTTTCTCCATCACTGTTATGACTACCCAGAACCTAAGAAACCGGATTCGCTGTTACCCCCCTTCGTGTCCCGTGGGGAACGAATCGGACACGATTCGTGTCCGACACGAAGAGGATTCGACCTTCGGTCGAATCCGAAATCGAGACACGACCTGTCCATCGAATCGGACACGAAATTCGAGCGAATCGCGATTTTAGGACACGAACCCCCCAAACAGGACACGTAACGGCCCGAAAAAGACAGTCCGGTTCACTTAAAATCGACTTTTTGTGTTTTTATTTGTCATTTGGAAGGAAGCAAAGCATTGAGAGTGAGTTTTATGTGCAGGTGAAGGAGATTTGAAGAGGATTTGAAGGCTATCCATTGTTTCCAAGCGGTTCCAAGTGCATTCCGGCGGATTTGTGGAGAGGATTGCAAGCTCAACCATCACACAAGAAAAGGAATGTCTCAATCAGCTAGGGGAGGAGGTAGGGGTCAAAGGAAAGGGAGAAATGCACCATCTAGGGCCTCCCCTCCTATTCCACCAAGCACAACCGATTCTCCTCCTCCGTCAAGTGCTCCATCGGCCGCTAGTGGAGCTCATACTCCATGTAACCCTGTTTTAGCAAGACAACAAGCCCAAGAAAAAAAATACCCTTTGTGGAAGTATGTGACAAGGAAAGATGGGCCCAGGGCAAAGCTTGGTGGGGGAGGCAATGTGTCTTGGAGATGCAATTTTTGCAACCATGAGTTCAAGAGCACATATTTTCGGGTTAAGGGCCATTTGTTGGCCCTTCCTTCTTGTGGGATTTCTTCATGCAAAGCGGTGACTGCTAACCAAAGGAGGGATATGGAAATAGAGGATCATGTTGGCTTAGGGAAGGTGGCAGAAGCAAGCAAGAAAAAAGAGTATGATCCTCTTCCATTTCTGAGGAAGTCCTCTAGCACCAAGACTCCATTACCACCTAGCATTCATGGGCGTGGAGATACTTATCAAACAAGAAAGAAGAGGCAATCTACAGGTGGTCCAATGGATAGGATTTTCCAACAAGAGGCGCGAGAAGAGGTAGACCTTACCATTGCATTTTTCTTCTACCTCAACTTCATCTCATTTAATGTTGCACGGTCACCATTGTATTTTGAGATGGTTCGAACTATGTTGGAAAAAGCTCCAAGTGGTTATGTGCCTCCTGGTTAAGAGAAGCTTAGAACCACATTGTTGGTTAAAGCAAAGAAGGAGGTAGATAAAATCCTTGAGCCAATTAGAGCAACATGGCCCTCATCTGGAGTGAGTAT
>LPNX010858296.1:43653-136705 GCA_001517045.1 Pseudotsuga menziesii
ACATTCGATTTTGCAAATGAGCATGTGGTGAATGTTGACTGCTTAAACCTTTTCATATTTAAATTCACTGCTGGTTTAGTAATCTGTATTCATAACGATTTTCTGCTATCTCGCAATTTGTTTCATTTGTCCATACATTTGTTCTATTTCATTCTTGTTTATAATCATATTGTTTATCCTTATATTTCTTTATTAAACTTTGAACCTATAGTCTAATCGTAGATTAACATTTTTTCTTTTTATAAAGACACATTGTATCTTTTGACTCCATTTAATATAGGCACTGGTCTTATAGTTTTGTAAATCTTAATAAAAGATCCCATTAATTAACCTTCAATTAATTAATAAACCTGGAACATAGTCTTTCCATAGGGACTTCCCCCCTTGGCTCTGTTGGGATCTTGCCTAAACGGAGGAGCTGTAGACTGTGGTGACAGTGGTCCCCAGCTCTCGCTTGCCCCCAAGGACACACATAGCAGGTTGTGACTTTCCTGCGTCTTAAAGTGTGAATTAGGCAGCAACAGGTGCTAACTTAGGATTTATCCTTCTAAGTTTTTGTCGAAAGGGTTTAGCTTTAGGCCTTAATGGGATTGTATGTTGGAATACATCATCTCGATAAGCTTTTAGCTCGTCAAAAGTAAAAGCAAATACATCTCTGTATTATTTTACAAGATCAATCAGGTCCTTTCTTTCTTTTTTAGAAGTACCTTTTCCAATTTTTATGTTTCTTGATTCCTTATCAGTACCAATGTTTATTTCTATGAAATCCGCAGGTTTTCCTGTTTCATTTTTCTTATATATGTCCTACGTATCAAAAGTACTTTCCCATTCAATAGCATTCTTTGGGATGCGATTCATAGGTTGATCTCCTTCTTTGATATCCACATCTTCCTCATCCTGAAAAATTTATGACAGTTGGAAAACTCATGCATGTTGTTCATGAAGTTTACAATCTGTCTATCATCTTTAAACATCTGCCAATTATTTATGTTATCCGGTATTGAAGGTCTGAAGTTTATTTCAAATTTTCCATCTCCTTTGACCAATTCTTCAGAAAATTCCAAAGTTGATGCTGCCACAACAAGTTTGTCTGCTTCATGGTTTTCAGAATGTGGGATGGCCACAATGTTCAATGCTCGAAAATAATTCCAAGTGTCCCACACAACATTCCTATATTTCTTAAGTCTTTCACTTTTACATGCAAATGTTCCTTTGACTTGAGAAATAATCAAATCTGAATCACCTTTGATACTAAGCACATGAAATCCCATATCTTTAGCAATTTCAAGTCCTAGCAATAGTGCTTCATACTCTGCTCCATTATTAGATGCATCAAACGCAAGTCTGTATGCAAAATTGAATTTTTTATTTGATGGTGAAGTTATAACAATGCCTACCCCTTTCCTAGCCTTGGAACAAGCTTTATCAAAACTCATTCTCCATAGCTGATCAAATTCCTCGTGATTAGCTTTTTCTCTAATGGGTATAAGATAGTTAGCATAGATTGCATGGTTCCCAAGATTGTCTGTCTCACAAATATACTCATTATCTGGCTCATCTAGATCTTCTACATGATACTTTCTTTCCTTTTCTCTATATAATTTGACATGTGCGTCTACAAAAGCAGGAAACATGGCATAAGTCCAATCCATTTGAATAGATCCTCCTAGATAGGCAGCCCATTTTCTTGACAACAACATTCCCCATTTGTCAGGAACATCTATGACCACTATGTCCATGGTTACACCTATGTCAGGGTATGCTGCTAGTTTGACTGGAAAATTTAGAATTATACCCACAACATCGATTTCCCTTGAATCCATGGCGCATACATTCTGGTAAGGCCTTGAGATAGTTAAGCCCATTTGTTCCATGACTTTTCTAGTCATGATGTTTGATGACACACTTGAATCGAGGATGCAATTGCGCAACAATTTGTTCTTTGCAATCAAAGAAATGTAGAAGGTTGGATGGTCTTCTTTATTAGGATGCTTACTATGCAAGATGATGGGGATATTTTCATTAAAGTTACTCAGTTTCTTGGACAAATCTTCTTTAGGTTTATCCTTCTCATTTTCCTTTGAGTTGACCACTTTCTCTTTAGGCTTCTCAATAGTTGTTTCCTTGGATTTTTCAACTATATTTTCCTTAGGTTCTGCTAAGGTTTTCATGAAAATATCTCTTTGACTTGGAATTTTGAGGATCTCAATCACAGGGACAGAAATCTTAGCACTTGACAACCAATTACCCAAATCAATGTTTAGATCTAGAGGGGGAGGAGTTTTTACCTTTGGCATATGCTGACTTGACTTGGTTGGGATCATGTTTTTCTTCTTCTGATAAACCACCCCTTTGTACCTCTCCATAATTTGTTCAGGTGAAGGCTTTTCACCAAAAATCTTAGTAGCATTATCATTTTCCTGACTGTAGCCCTTGGCTTGCTTCCATTTTTCTTTTGAAATATGATGAACTTGCCTTACATTGTTTATGTAGTCATGACCTCTAGGATATCCTACAAAGTTATTCATTTCCATTTGTTCTTGTTCCATAATGTAGCAGAATTTTGGACAAGTAGATTCTTCATGAAGTTCATCACAAGGCCGACAATAGGGAGGAACCTCATCAATCACCATGTTGTTTATTTCAAGTTGATTTGGAGGTCTCTGCTCATAAGGAGGATACTTCTTTTTCCACTCCTGGTTTTGTCTAGGCTAGAAGTTTTTATGATTTTGAGAAACCTGTGCTTTTTCCATGTTGTTTATCCTATTTTGCATAGCATTCATCTGGGAAGTACAATTCATCATCATTTGTTTCATCATGTCAGCTACTTCTTTCATTGATTCCTTGCCTTCATCTTTTCCTTCAGGCTCTACTGTTTTTCCTCTGGTATCCTGAGTTTTGGAAGATGAAGTGGTGCCTCTAACAAATCCTGGAATGTTAGACTTTCCTGCAGATTGCATGTTTTTGTCAATCTTCTCAGCTATTTCCATGGCTTTCTTCAAGTTGTCAAGCTCTTTGTCTCTAAGTTGGTACCTCATTTCTCCCTCGAATGCTTCTGTGTAATATATGAGAATTGAGGTGTCTGATGGTTTAATATCAGTCGGGCATCTGCCTACCATATCACTGAACTATTAATTGAACTCTTCTATGGTTTCATTTTCCTTCTTTTTAGTGTTTGTTAAGGCAGCCAAAAGGTGCCTTTTCTCTTTCTTATCCCCCCATCTTTTATGGAAAGCAGTTTCAAATTCCTTGAAGGTCTTTATACCATTGTCATCTAAGGAGGTGAACCATTCAAAGGCAATAGCTTCAAGAGATAAGGCAAACAACCTCATCTTTACATCTTCATGGTTGATGTTGTGACACCATTACTGTAGCACTGTGAAAAAAGCCAACAAATGAGACTTAGCAGTCATAGCATCGTTTCCATAAAAAGATGGAACCTTCTCAATGGCTTTATCTGGGATGTGATGAGGCTGCCCAATTACGGCAAAATAATCCAGAGGTTTAAATAAAGTACCCATGATACTATGTGAATTATTTGATTGAGAAGTATCAACAAATAAAAGGTGAATATCTAAGATTGACTCAGATGAAAGATTGTTAAGGATCTTATGAGAAGCTAGCTTGCTTTTCCGCCTACGGAAAATCTTTTCAGGCTCAGGAATGAACTGAAGCAAGCCTTCAGAGTTTCTTCTTGTAGAACACCTTGGTAAAATTAAAGGTAGTGGAGTCGTCAGATGATTTGAGTAAGTTGATTAAACTACAACATTCATCAAACAAAGCGAAAACAAGAATGAAACTTAAAAGTTGTATTCCGCGAATAGAAAGATTTATCCCCGGCAATGGCGCCAAAATGTTGCCGCCTAATTCACACCTCGAGTAACGTGGTAGAAATCTTCAAGCCACTGGATGCGACCTTGGGGGCAAGCTCGAGCCAAGTGTTGTTACCTGATACTCAACTCCTCTGTCCAGGTCGACTCTTAGCGAAGCCAAGGGGGATGGACCCTAATGAAAAGTAAAATCTAGGGTTTTTACTCTACGAGAGAAATAAATGGTTCTAGGAGTTTCAATATGGAATGGATGAAATTTAAAAAAATACCAATTACTACAAAAAAGATTATCTTTAACAACACCTCTCAAATTAGATACACGATATTCAATGACACATTGCGAGATTGACTTATGCAAAAAGAAGAGAAAAGACTAGTGCCAAGATGAAAGGAATGCTTGCAAATGTGGGTTGCTAGTGTAGTCTCAGTGAAAGTATTGCAGTGTCTCGGTTGGTAAATTTTAGATTATTAGATGAATTGATTAAGGAATGGGTAAATTGTGGGTTTTGGCCCAACAAGTCAAGTCCCTTCAAACTAAGTGCTAAAGCGGTAATACCAAGTGTCCAACAGGGCGAGGATGAACCTGCTCGAAGTAGCCCCCTGACTCTGTAGTGATTACCCTTTGCAACCTCCCAAGTTCTCAAGAAAATCACTTGTGTGGATTTTCCTATTAGATCTAGTAACTCATATCCCTTTTTGATACAACCAACTGATCAGACAAACTGCAGCGATGTAGAGCATACGGGGAAGGAGTCTTGGTTTATTTTAAAAGTTTTAGAACAAGTTTTCTAATTTATAAAAAGATAAAACCCAGGAGTCTCTTTCCAGATTCAGTACGCGGTCAAGCCCTTATCCACAAACCTGTACTCGAGAAAGCAAGGGGGTTTATTTTAACATAGCAATGCATAACAAAATTGAAGCTTTTTTAATTACTACACTGCTCAAATCTTTTCCCTTATGGTACTTCGGTATAGCGCAGCGGGTAAGTATTCAGATTACTCTTGCAGAACTTAAATAAAGCATGAAATTGATAAAGAAAAACAATTACGCTAACAACATATAAAGAAGACAGAAAAATCACACCGGCACAAATCCCCCCAGGGGGGACGAGGACCGGGCTCTAATGAGCCTACTCAAACTTTATTTTGCTTTTACAATGAGGCAGAAGAAAGTGCACTTTGGTCCTCAAATTGGGATCCAAAGGCTTACAACTTATTGGAAAAAATATTTTTATGCAAGACAGAGCTCTGTTTGTTTTCCTTTTTGTTGATTTTTGTGAAAATTTGCCATAGTTTCCCTCTCTTTTATCGCAAACCTGCAAAAAACAGCCAACAAATATTAGTGGAATGTGTCCAAAAGCACTTTAAGAGTGCTTTGGAAAAACTTCCAAATTTTGCCAAAAAAATTATAAGTAACAACAGAATGAAAACTAGGTAAAAATGACTGAGAAAGTGAGCTAGAAAGCTACTTTCTCATGGTCTTTATTTGCTTCTTAAGGAGAGAAAATAAATCAAGGCACTAACTTGCCGGATAATGAATTAAACCAACTACTATCCTTTAAAAAAACAAGCTTTTAGTTTTTCTTCTAATAATGGCTTGAAATAAGATAGCTTAAACCCTAAATCTGAACTAAGAAATGATGATTCCTTTAAACTTTAGCCAGATCTAAAAATGAAAAGTAATTACGATCTATGTATGAAGATGAACCTTTAACTTCAGATCTGTTACTACTTTTTCAAATAAAGGACAAGGTAAAATTTTAAATAATACTTGAGAAGGAGAGGGAGAGAGGTTTAGAGAACAAGAAGATCTTTAAGGCGCTTGATTGTGGGGCACCGAGGGACTTTATCTGCAAACAAAAGTGTTAGAAATGAGGAAGATCAAACAAGATCTTATCGATCTCCAGCTAAGATAACCTGTACTTCACACAACTCAACAACCAATGGTCAAATCGAGCAACATATATACTTAGAAATCAATGTGAAAATGTTCATAAACAAATGAAATATTCGATTTGCATCTCTAAGCATTCATACTAAATAAATTGAAGCGGTAAACAAACAGCTTAATTTACCTCGCAAATCTGATACCAGTCCTTCAAGCAAGCTAGATTTGGAATTTGGAAAGCAAGATGGATCCAACACATATTATCCCCAAAAAGCACAATGATAGTACATCCACTCAACATATCACCACACAAATAGACCTCCAAAGTCTCTTTTATTTCTCAGATAAACAATAATTACAATAGCTAGCTCTTCCCAATATAATTTCAATTAGTTTGAATGAGGACAGCAAGCTTTATTTATAGCAAATACAAGCTCAGGGGGGCACCATTAACACTGGCAAAAGAAGTTCAGTTGAGCTGAGTGAAGCTCAGAAGACTGTGCTCTGAGTGTCAAAACGAGCATCCCCGCGTCAGAAACGGACTCTGTATCTGACTTTTATTACATTTTGAAAATTTTAAATTAAACCATTAAAAAATTGCTTAAAAACGTTAAAAATTATTTTTTGCGGAAACTGACGAAACTCTAAGGGGACCTAGTACATGTCCATACGACTCAATTCGAATGCCTAGCATGGTGAAAAACACCGACACAGAGACTCTAATAACCTCCCTAGGCTGAAACACCAAGATGACTACCCCAACTTTGGAGGTGTGAGTGAAAAACTCAGAAATTATTAGTCGTTTGTTCAACAACCAATAATAACCAAGGGAAAAAACACTTTGGGCTAGTCAGCTTGATGGTTAAGTCCAGGAAGTCGAGCCTTTTATAAAAAATTAAATGCTAGGACATTTTTTACAATTTCCCCAAGGGGATATGAACATGTGTTACAAAAAATAAAACGGCCGTGAAGGCCTGAAAGGACTTTCAAACACTGAATATGAACAAGTATAATGTTCATCGTTGGTGGCTCACTGAAAGTCCAACTAGGTGCAGCCTAGTCGGTAACATGCAGTAAGGCTTCTATATCTGTTGGATGTTGTGTGGCATCATCTGGTGGTTTCCTGAAGGTAACCATACACTCTGCAACCCACTCAATATCTCCCTGTCGGAGTACTGCCTCCATCATGTGTGATGTCACTGCTGTGGAAGGATAGGTATTCATCACTCTCAATACTACCTTCTATCCTTCTGCTCCTGTAAACTCCATCTCCATGGTCTGGTAGTTTGTGGAATACTTCCCTATGGAATACAACCACTGAACTCCTAGTACCACATTCATGTCAGGTACATCTACCACATACAATGTCTCTATCATTGTATAATTCCCAAGTGTTACTTTTAATTTAGGAATCCTGTGACTACACTCCATGGTGTGACCTGCTGCTGCTACCGAAAAGCCATCAAAGCTCTCAGTCTGAATGTCTCTCTTTTTAACACATGCAGCATCAATAAAGTTGTGTGATGCCCCACCATCTAGCAGTACTCCCACTCTGTGGCCCTGTACAGTACCTCTGATCCAGAGAGTGTGGAATCTAGGAACCCTTGTCATGGTAGCAATGGTACCTCTTGAGTCATGCAATTGTCTCTGTTGTCTCTCCCTGCTCCTGATCCTAGTAATCCTCATCCTCCTCACTATCGGAATAAGCCTCTATATAGTAGGCCTTTCCTTTTCTTGAACATCTGTGACCTGGTACCCATGGTTCCTAGCAAATGAAACATAACTTTTTTCTTCTAAGGTCCTGTCGGGTATCATTGTCCATCCATTCTTTCTTGGGCCATTCTCTCTGGAAGGGTTTCCTCTCTTTATCCTTAATAGGGAAATTGGTCCTGGCAGGAAACCTATTTTTGGGCACTGCATCCTGCAAGTCTCTTGTCCGGTTGATGGCATCTGCTAGGGTGGTGGGCCTATACGACTTGACCCATCCCCGTAAGGGTTTAGTGAGAGCCTCAGTGAACAACATAATCAACCTGCTCTCTGATATATCTGTTACCATGACTGCTATCCTCTAAAACTCAGAAATAAATGCATCTGCACTACCTGTCAAACCACTCAATGAGCCTTTGTGTAAAATCTAGGTACGAGGTGATGGTGTTGTGACCCAGTGTCACTAACTCGTGGTACCACCACTCATGTGTTTCTTTGTCCAAATGCAAAATAGTCAATTTAATGGCATTTGTCTCAATCATGGGGCTGAGATGGAGGTATGTATCCAAATTCTGCACCCAATTCCGGGCTGGGTCACCCTGGGTGCCCTCAAAGGTAGCGATAGTCGGTTTCCCTACGGTGCGTTGTAACTCATAGTTCTGGGTGAATGGCCTATTGTAAGCTTTGGGCTTGTTCTTACTTTTAAAGTGGCAGAAGTTAGTGAAGGTCATGGCTGAATGGAAGTCCTCTCCTAAAGCTCTATATTCTCTCAAATAGGCACTCATGAATTCTTTTGGTTCAGCTTGTGCTAGAGGAACTGCAGTGGGACTATCTAAGAATTGAGGCATGGTGGGTCGGAAAGGCTTGTATATATGGGGATGGCTCTGCATGTTGGTATGTAAGTGCTCCCTACTACTGTTGGTGAATACCCTATAATTGTTGGGAAATAAGGGACTGTGTGGGTTGGGCCCATTTTTCTCAGTCATTTGGCTGAAGGTGCTCATCATTTCTTTTTGCCCAGTAGTGAGTTCCTTTATGGTTGATATAAGACTGTTCAAAGTTGTTTTATCATCCTCGGCCATTTTTTCTTTTCCTTTTCCAAACTGATACTCTCTATTTCCCAAATCTATGTCCTCTAACTCCTCTTCTCTGTCTCTACACCTCTGTCTCCGGTAAGTAATATTGTAAGGGTCTTCTGAATTCATTTATAATTTTTGCATGCCCACAGCTGGCAAGGAAAATAACTCTGATATCATTGTACTATCCCAGATGTGGATATTTGCTTAAGCCTCCTGATTTACAATAATACTGAAAATAAACTTGCATGCAAAGTGCCGGGCAAATGGCCCTATTTTATAGCTTACTAGGGCAGAGAATTTTATGATGATAGATCAACACTTACCACTAATAATCCGACTGATAATGCTCCAGAGAGAATACGCATGCATCAAGAACTGATCTAGTGAAGAACTGGTGTTCCTTGCCTCCCATGATACCCCAGCAGCATGAACCCTCAATCAGCTAAAGATGACGTTTTCAAGGAAGGAAGTGTCTGATGTTGTAATGTCCTCATCTGATTAGGAATTGAGGACCAAAACCGCTAACCTATGTGATTCCTGTGGGTTCGAGCAGTTACTGATAGTTAGGGAATCATCTGAAGACTGAGGGCCACCGGAGCCAAAAATCCTCCAACATGCATGACATCTAAGCATTATTTAATGATGCATGCACCCATTTAAGTCTCCATGCGCATGCATGCAAGTCAACTGCAAATTAGAAGTTAAAGTGACCTAATTAGGTCAAAGTTAAGGTTTTCGCAGTTGAAAGTTATAAAGAAAGATAAAGTGAATGGAGACTTTACTTTTGATGATTATTGATTTTGGAGCTCTTGAGTAGCAGCACAGCGTGCAGCCACAGCAGTTGGGGTTGGAGACAGCGTCTTCAACTAACGGGGTTTCGGCAGTGAGATATCTGCCCTAGTCTCATCCAGGGTAAACCGTCCAAGTTCACCATCCACTCTTCAAGTTATTCATTTCTTTACAGTTATCCAGTATCCATCAGAGATTGTTTGCAGGCGTACGTGTGCAGCCGTAAGGGGGTTTTCAGCTGGAAAGCCCCAAATCATTCGCAGGGTCTTCAGATCTCAGTTTACCTTCAGAACCCAGGCACCATTCTCATCATCGGTATCATACTTCAGTACCTGGGAATTATCAGATCCGGCCTTGCTCATCCTGAGCAGTTATCAGCAATTTCGAGATCAGGGGGGGCATGAGCAGCTAAACCTCTAGATCAATTCGCTAGCCTGCCTAGAGACCTCAGAACTTCTGCATGTGTCAGGCATTCTCTCCGGCACGAGAAGATTACCAATCCTGAAAATTCTCAGCTTCAGCGGACACCTCCTTCACTGAAAACGTCACCCTTAGGTGATTTTGGGTTCGTGCTGTTGGGGTATCACCGGAGACAGAAGGTACCAAGTCATCTCCAAATCGGCTCTTGATGCATGCATATTCTCTCAAGAGCATTTCAGCCAGCTTATCAATGGTAAGTGTTACATTCTATCCTACAAACCCTAACCCTAATTTTAGCTATAAAATAGGGAATTTTTGCATGGCAGTTTGCATGCCCGGCTGTTTCAGTAGATTTGCATAGAAATAGAAAATATCGAGATTTGGGATATTACAGTGGTATCAGAGCCATCTTCTTGGCCAGCTGTGGGCTTAAGAAATGAGAAGTAGATGAATACAGAAGAATACCCTTTTGTAACCTATAGGAAAAGAATGAGTAGATACATAGAGGACTTTGAGGATATCAGCTCAGACATGGAACAAACAGGTATACACTCTGACAGGGGAAAGGGAACGGGAGAAGATGAGGACAGGATGGAGTTTCGCAACTTAGCATCTGCATTGCAAGACTTAGCCAAAGGGCAAAAAGATGTACTCAATGCAATCAACAGATTATCGGCAAAACCAGAAATAGGTAACAACGGTACACCTCCCTCACCGGTAGATCGAGGGTCTACAAGTAGCAGTGGAAAGGTTGCATACACCAATATACAGAATACACCGCACATATATAGCAGACCTTCCAACAAGCCTACTATGCCTCACTTCTTGGCAGATGCACTAGGAGGTCCAGTCATGCAGGTAGAGCCTAGTGAACCTTTTGGGGCTTATTTGCAGGAATACAGGGACTTAAGGAATGAGTTTCATGCCGCCATGTCTTTTTCGGATTTTTGCAACATGAAGAGTAGGAATAGGGCCAGGAATTTCAACAAGGGATTCAATCACAACTATGAGTTGCAAAAAACCTTGGGCAGGTTGACCATCCCAAACTTTGATGGGACTCGCGGAGGTTCAGCGAGGATATGGGTTCAAAAGTTGGATACCTATTTCCAACTCAATCCCATGACAGAGACAGATGCCATTAAATTGGCTACACTCCACCTGGACAGAGATGCTCACGAGTGGTGGTACCATGGATTGGTGACATTGGGTCACAACACCATACAGTCCTACAGTGAGTTCACTCAGAAGCTCATGGAGAGGTTTGACAAGAAGGATCCAGAGATACATTTCAGGGAGTTGGCTCAACTCAAACAGACAAGTAGTGCAGAGGCCTTCATCTCAGAATTCCAAAGGATAGCAATCATGGTAACAGATGTGTCAGAGAGCAGGTTGACGATGTTATTCACTGAGGCCCTAACAGAGCCACTACGGGGATGGGTGAAAGCCTACAGACTCCCCACTCTGCAGAATGCCATTAGCATAGCCAGAGATCTACAGGACTCAGTCCCGAAGAACAGGTTCCCTCTCAAAACCAACTTTCCTGTTAGGGACAAGGACAAAAAACTTTTCCAGCAGGATGTTCCCAAGAAAACATGGTTAGACAAGGACACTAGAAAAGACTTAAGGCGAAAGAAATTATGTTTCACTTGTCAGGAACCATGGGTGCCAGGACACAGGTGTGCGGGGAAGGCGAAGGCTCACTACATCGAAGTGGCTCACTACATCGAAGTGTCTTTGGACAGCGACGAGGAGGACTATGAGCAAGAGGCCACAGAAGAACTATGGGCAGCTGAGGAAGAATCACTCCAGGGTGATACACCAGAGGGAGTCACTGCTACATTATCTGGAGTACCAAGATTCCATACTCTCAGGGTCAGAGGAGTAGTACAGGGTCATAGAGTAGGAGTATTGATTGATGGGGGAGCATCCCACAATTTCATTGACTCCGCTTTGGTAGCCAAGAGGGGTATTCAGACCGAGAAGTTTGAAGGATTCACTATAGCAGTAGTCGAGAACTCCAGCATGGAGTGCAACTACTAGATTCCAAAATTGAATGTCACATAAGGTAACTATCAGATGACAAATTCATTTTATGTAGTAGATGTATCAGATACTCATGCAGTATTGGGTGTTCAGTGGCTTTATTCAATAGGGAAATATACTACAGACTACCGGGCAATGGAAATGGAATTCCAGGGGCCAGACATCAAACGGGTAGTTTTGAGGGGCATGAACACTTATCCCCCAAAACCGGTCTCGTCATAGAGAATGGAAGCAGTACTCAGACAGGATGACATCGAATGTGTTGCAGAATGTTTTGTCACCTTTAGAAAACCTCCAAAAACCAGCACACAACACCCAAGTGACATTCAAGCCTTGTTACAGAAGCACAAAAAGGTATTTCGGGACGTTCCATCAGGTAGACCGCCAGATTGAGGCTTTGAACACATTATTGAGCTAGAGGAGGGGACACAGGAAGTCATCACCACTCCTTATCGGCATCCCAAAAGATACAAGGATGAGATCGAGAAAACGATCAAAGAATTGCTGAAGCTCGGATACATTCGGACCAGTTCTAGCCCCTTCGCATCTTCAGTGGTCTTGGTCAAGAAGGATGGTACACTGCGAATGTGCATTGACTGTCGAGCACTCAACAAAAAGACCATTAAAAACAGATATCCCATCCCTAGGATTGATGAACTCATGGACGAACTACGGGGTGCCACATACTTTTCCAAGATTGATCTTCGCTCGGGGTACCATCAGACCCGAGTAAGGGACCAAGACATCTCCAAAACAGCTTTCCATTATCACTATGGTCACTATGAGTTTTTGGTTCAGTCGTGCATGAACCATACCTTCAGAGTTCAGCTACGTAAGTATTTGCTAGTATTCTTTGATGACATCCTGATTTACAGCAAAACATGGGAGGAGTATCTGAAACACCTAGACGAAGTACTGAGCATTCTAGAAAAACACTTGCTTTACGCGAAAATGTCCAAGTGTGAATTTGGCATGAAGAAAATGTTGTATCTACGGCACATAATCAGTGAAAAAGAAGTACAGGTTGACATGGAGAAAATCCAAGCTATCAGAGATTGGCCTGCGCCAAAAACAGTCACAGAATTGAGAGGCTTCTTAGGTCTTTGCACTTATTACCGAAGGTATGTTAAGGGATTCTCCCAATTTGCAGCACTCCTCACAAATCTCACAAAGAAGTGAGCATTCACCTGGACAGAACTAGCACAGAAAACTTTCGAGGAGATGAAAGTCATTATGAGTTCTTGTCCAGTTTTAGCATTACCGGACTTCTCACAACCATTTGTAGTAGAATGTGATGCCTCAAGGAAAGGGCTAGGAGTAGTATTGATGCAAAATCATCACCCTATTGCATTTGAGAGTCACAAACTGAAGAACTACGAGCACCACTACTCCATCTTACATGCTCTCGCGAAGTTCAGACAGTTCAAAATCTAGACAGATCATAAAAGCCTCAAGTATTTCTTAGAGCAGAAGGAACTGAATGAGCGCCAACAGAAATGGGTCAGCAAAGTACAAGCCTACGATTTCAAGATCGAGTATGTAAAAGGAAAGAATAATATAGTAGCTGATGCATTATCCAAGAGACCCGCCTCACTATCTCTCATGAGTATATCCACAGATTGGAGGGCACTTCTCTTAGTAGAATACTCCAAAGATAAATTCGCTTGCAAATTATTGAGTGGACAAATTCAAGATGACAGGTATAGGATTGTCGATGACATCATCTATTACAAGAATAGGATATACCCCGTCCCAGAATCATCTTTGAGGAGAAAGATCATATAGGCAGCACATGACTCCATTATCAGGACATCAGGGTTTCTTAAAGACCTACAGACAGATCCGAGAGAGGTTCTCATGGAAGGGCCTCAAAGAGGAAGTTATGCAGCACGTACAGGAATGTAGCATATCTCAGCAGAACAAGATTGAGAACATCCATCCAGCAGGGTTGGTTAAGCCACTACCCATTCCAGAACAAAAGTGGGACTTCATTACAAGATTTCCCAAGGTCCAAGGGCGAGATTGTTTATATGTAGTAGTTGATAGACTGACCAAATTTGCACATTTCTTTTCTATATCATTTGATTACTCTGCAGCTCAAGTAGCTGAGTTATTCTTCAGGGGGGTCTTCAAGTTACACGGGTTACCTAAGACCATTGTCAATGATCAAGATAGTAGATTCACAGGTGCCTTCTGGCAGGAGCTATTCAGATTAGTGGGGACCAAACTGGCTACCAGTACAAGTTATCATCCCCAGAGCGATGGACAAACTGAAATTGTCAACAAGTGGATTGAAGGATATCTGAAGAACTACGTAACAGGGCAGCAGCGAACCTAGATTAAATGGCTACACTTAGAGGAGTACTGCTACAATACTACCTATCACATGTCTATTAGGATGACACCTTTTAAGGCATTATATGGCTACGAGGCCTTGGACTATGCAGATTTAGCATTCAGAGACAGTAGGGCTCCTAAGGCAAAGGATTGGATACAGGACAGTCAAGATATTCTTAAAATCTTGAAGGAAAACTTACAAACAACGCAGAATCAGCAGAAGTTGTATGCAGACAGACACAGGGTTGAGCGAAGCTTTGAGGTAGGAGATTTGGTATACTTAAGGCTCCAACCTTACAAACAGTTTTCACTTAAGACGAAAGGAGCGGAAAAGTTAAAACCTCGCTTCTATGGACCCTACAACATAATCAGGAAGGTGGGAGAGGTGGCATATGAACTAGAAATACCACAGGAAAGTAAAATTCACAACGTATTCCATGTGTTCAACCTGAAAAAGACCATTGGGCAAAAACATTGCTCAATCAACAGAATTACCTCCTTTAGATGATGAAGGACTACTGATACTGATTCCAAAATGGATCATACAGATTAGAGAAGGGAAACTCAGGAACCGGGTGATTAGGGAATACTTGGTTCAATGGAAAGAACTACCGCCAGAGGATGCCACATGAGAAGGTGAACAGGACAAGCAATCCCAAGCGGGGAGGACTGTAATGTCCTCATCTGATTAGGCATTGAGGACCAAAACCGCTAACCTATGTTATTCCTATGGGTTCGAGCAGTTACTGACAGTTAGGGAATCATCTGAACACTGATGCCATCTACAGAAAATCTAGGACATCAATATGATATCACCATTAGGTCAAAGAGGGCCACCGGAGCCAAAAAGCCTCCGACATGCATGACATCTAAGCATTATTTAATGATGCATGCACCCATTTAAGTCTCCATGCGCATGCATGCAAGTCAACTGCAAATTAGAAGTTAAAGTGACCTAATTAGGTCAAAGTTAAGGTTTTCGTAGTTGAAAGTTATAAAAGAAAGATAAAGTGAATGGAGACTTTACTTTTGATGATTATTGATTTTGGAGCTCTTGAGTAGCAGAACAGCATGCAGCCACAGCAGTTGGGGTTGGAGACGACATCTTCAACTAACGGGATTTCGACAGTGAGATAACTGCCCTAGTCTCATTTAGGGTAAACCATCCAGGTTCACCATCCGCTCTTCAAGTTATTCATTTCTTTAAAGTTATTCATTTCTTTAAAGTTATCCAGTATCCATCAGAGATTGCTTGCACGGGTACGTGTGCAGCCGTCAGGGGGTTTTCAGCTGGAAAGCCCCAAATCATTCGTAGGGTCTTCAGAGCTCAGTTTACCTTCAGAACCCAGGAACCATTCTCATCATCGGTATCATACTGCAATACCCGGTGATTATCAGATCCAGGCTTGCTCATCCTGAGTAGTGATTAGCAATTTCGGGATTAGGGGGGGAGTGAGCAGCTAAACCTCCAGATCAATTCGCTAGTCTGCCTAGAGACCTCAGAACTTCCGCATGTCTCAGGCAATCTCTCCGGCACGAGAAGACTACCAATCCTGCAAATTCTCAGCTTCAGCGGACACCTCCTTCGTCACCCTTGGCTGATTTTAGGTTCGTGCTGCTGGGGTATCACCGGAGGCAAAAGGTACTAGGTCATCTCCAAATTGGCTCTTGATGCATGCATATTCTCTCAGGAGCATTTCAGCCAGCTTATCAGTGGTAAGTGTTACATTCTATCCTACAAACCCTAACCCTAATTTTAGCTATAAAATAGGGAATTTTTGCATGGCAGTTTGCATGCCCGGCTATTTCAGTAGATTTGCATAGAAACAGAAAATATCGGGATTTGGGATATTACAGATGCAAATGAGAATTTGCAGAAGTCTTAGTCTTCCCCTGCTGGAGAGATTGCCTAAAGCATGCAAAAGTTCTGAGCTCACTAAGCAGCATAGCGAATTGAATTGAAGTTTTAGCTGCTCACGCCCCCAGCTACACAAAACTGAGGAGAACTGCTCCGGGTGAGAAAACTGGAAGCTGATAATCACCTGGTACTGAAGGATTATACTGATGATGAGAATGGTGCCAGTATTCCGAAGATAAACGGAGATTTAAGGACCCAGCGAATGCTTTGGGGTTTTCCAGCTAAAAACCCCCCTACGACTGCACACGTGTCCCTGCAAACAATCTTCTGATAGGTACTAGATAGCTGTAACTGGATGAATAAGTTGAAGAGCAGATGGTGAAGCTGGATGGTCTACCCTGAATGAGACTAGGGCAGATATTTCACTGCCGAAACCTCGTTAGCTAAAGACGTCGTCTTCAACCCCAACTGTCGTGGTCGCGCGCTGTGCTGCTACTGAAGAAGCTCCAAATCAATAATAATCATAAGTGTCCTCTCCATTCATTTTATCTTTCTTTTATAACTTTCAACTACGAATAACCTAACTTTTGACCTAATTAGGTCACTTTAACTTTCTAATTTGCAGTTGACTTGCATGCATGCGCATGGAGACTCAATCGGTTGCATGCATCATTAAATAATGCTTAGATATCATGCATGCAGGTGGCCTTTGGCTCTGGTGGCCCTCTTCTATCCAATGGTGATATAATATTGATGCCCTAGATCTTCCGTAGATGGCATCAGTCTTCAGTTGATTCCATGACTATAAGTACCGGCTCAAACCCACGGGAATCACATAGGTTAGCGGGTCAGTCCTCAATGCGTAAGCAGAAGAGGACATTACACAGGTAGTCATGATAGATAATATGTGATCTAATTTATACTTCCTTTTCTATTCTTAATCACATGTGGGGGAAGTGAGGCCGTTGGTCGCGTCTTCCAGGAGCACGCGAGGGGCAGGTACCATGAGACATTGTTTCTTTGTCGGCATCTACAACAGTTGCAGCATCCAAGGCAAAGATTAAAAAGGCCAAGTAGTCATCCAGAATGCAGAGGCGCCTGTAACTCTGTGCAGGTACAAGGAGCACACGCGTTCGAGGTACGAAAACCCTTTTCACCTCGGGATTCCTGTTTTTTCTTTGTTATCAGCTTCCGTTCTGAAGGGGATGAGCACTGCAAGTTCTGAAGTTTAGCAGATCGAGAACGTGAATTCATGCAGCAATGAAGGTGTAAGCAAACAGTTCTTCCATACATTGGAATCCAGTAGAGAGCGGCTTCACCTATTATTTCCACATTTTCTGGTCGACCGTTTCCGCGAGATTTCTTGAGATTTGGCCGACTCGTTTCGATTTCTTCGAGTTGGACAATACAGTTTCGGGGAAATTCTTTGAGTTTTCCGATATAGTTTGGTTACGGGAAACATCCTTGAGAGACACATTTCGGTGGATTTTGCCAAGCTAGCCGATACAGTTTCGCGGAAATTTGTTTTGAGTTTTCCGATATAGTTAGGGAAAACTTCCTTGAGTTGAGTGACGCATCGGCGGGACTCCTCAAGTTCCTCCGACACATCGGCGGGACTCCTCAAGCTCCTTTGATACATACTCTCTCCATAACTCGCCTCTCCATAGTGCCAGGATTGATCTGCAAGAGAAAGTGGTTTAACAACATCAATACCATCAAACCTGGAGTGGAGGCGGAGGAGATAGAATCGGTAAATAGTTATCGCTGTAGAAGGTTGCAATACATATTGGCTGCGTTGATCTATTGTAAATTGCAGACTTTTCCAGCAATTTCATGCCTTCAAAAGGAAAATCTAAGTCGCATATTTGTGCTCCTTTCGAGAACGAAAACATAATAATATGTACTATGCCTGTGAGTGTTCAGTGTGTCTTTGCTATGCTCATAAATTGTGCGCCCAACGACTTTTTATTTGGTTGATACATGGACGTCATTTGCTGCTGGTTTGACGCTTCTAAAGTTTAAGACATTATTATCAAACTGTCGACTGATTGCTGCGCATGAAGAGTATCGAATGGCTCCTCTAGTACACTTACATCTAAAGCAATAGTACAATCTATGTGGAACTATGCATTTGATGAGCAGCACTGGGACCGCTATTTTGTGTTTCTACCAGCAGAAGTAAACCTGCTCATCAACAGCAACAGGAACAGTGGTCTCTTTCCTTGCACGTAGGTGGGGTCAGGAAGATAGAGCTCTGTTACTTTGTGAATTCTTTTTCTCTATGACAATGGAAACACAGTCAGCAGCTTACATAAAAAATGAGCAAGGAATACCCTACTCTATTGAAACAAACCATTTAGGCCAAGTGAAAATTGCATCTTCAAGCAAAACAGGGAAGTGGGTTTGGGTTAATGCTAAACAGCTCCGGGGTATTTTAAAACGAAGAGTAGCTCATTTAAAATGGGAGTAGACAAGGAAAAAAAAGTTCCAACGAGAAAGCATCTTGGTTCTGCATAAGAAACAACTGCCTCTCTTTCAAAAAGGTGGTGACAACAAAGCCAAAGTCAGAAAGGATTATACCTTATACAGCCCCACATCTACATCTCTTACCTGTTATCTGATCTATATGTGCAAGAATTACTAAATGCCAAGAAGAGACTGGAGGCTTTGGAGGCCAAAGAACAGGAGAGAGACCTTAGAATGCATAAATTAACAACAAAAAATCAAGGTTTAGCAGAAAGCGACAAGGTTCTAAAAGATCAAGTGTTTCTGTTGCAAGAAACACTCTCGGTAGGAAAGGCAGAAAGGATGAAGGATGATTGGCAAAGCATGAAAGATGAGGTAGGGGAAAGCAGTGGTGGGATGAACTCTAAAACATCAAAGGAGGAGGGGAAAGCAGTTGCACAAACAAACAATCAAGGAGTGAAAGGAAGGGAAGAATAGAAAGGAAGGTCCACGGAAAAAACGTGGGCACAAGTGGTTAGAAAGTCTACCATTAACTTAGGAGAAGCAAACATCCAGGTGAACACCATACAGGATAATGAAATCATAGGAAGACAAGTTAGAGCAGCAAACCTAACTATTAAAGGAGTGAGAGATTATGGAGAAAATGAAGGTACACTCGATCTTGCAAGGGACTTTTTGAGAGACAAGATGCTTTGGCAAGGTCGAATTTGCCAAGCGTGGAGGGTGGGCAAGCCCAGTGACGAGAGAGCCAGACCCATAAAAGTCACAATGTCAAGTACACGTGACAAGCAAATCTTGCTAAGCAAGAAGCAACTCTTAAGAGGCTCTCGTTTTTTTCTAGAAGAAGATTTAACTATTAGGCAGAAAGAGGAAAGAAGGGAAGAGATGTCAGACGTTAGAGCAGCGAGAGATGAGGCAAAACGGGCATGGTTGTACAAAGGCAAAGCAGTTATTGCCTTTTTTGGCCCTCCTAAAACAAAACAACAAGGCAGTAATCAAGAAAGGTCAGCGAATTCCTTAGCAGAAAAATACGAAACGACGACATGGGCAAATAGGAGTGAGGACGCGACTTTGAGTCTGGTATGCCAAAACAAATAGCAGTCAAACTCTACTCAGGTTTCCTTAAGTTTAGTTTGTTGGAACTGTAGAGGCTATCCTTTGAGGCGAGGACCTGGGTTAGGGCCTATTGCGGAAGACAGAGACAAAGTTTGTCTAGTGGAAACGAATGAGCATGAAGGGTGTAAAACACCTTTATTTGAAGGGTATTTGAAGATGGGAGTGTGGAACAAGGCAGCAGAGAACGACAAGGGACACGAGGGTATCATGGTCTTAGTAAGGGGAAAAAAAGGACGTCTCATTCAACTAGAAAAGGAAGACTCAAACAAACAATTCATTTGGTTTAAAACATCGAAAAATGGATATATCTTTAGAATTGCAGCATGTTATTTTGCCCCGCAAGTTTCGAAAACTTTCAAAGGCAAGGGGCTTAACCACAAAGACCCCTTTGCAACCCTAAAAAATGACATTGCAGTGTATTCCCAACTAAGTGAAGTCCTTTTAGTGGGTGACTTCAATGCTAGGACTGCAAATGAGCAAGCTAGTATCCTCCGTAGTAAGGAAAACTGCAATCCTATTTGGCTCACAGAAGAAAGCAAATACCAGTGGACAAGATTTTCAAAGGACACCAAAAGTTGCAATCTTTTTGGGGAGGAACCACTTACTCTATGTGGAACGTTTGACTTAGTCATCTCCAATGGTTTAGACAGGTGGGCGAATTCGGGAAAATTCACATGCAACACTTACAATGGCGCAAGTATGGTGGATTATGCAATTTGCTCACATGACATGAGTGAGAAAATGGAGGAAGATCGGATTGGGGATCAGATCTGGGATCTGAAATCTGATCACAAACCAATATATCTAAAATTCTCTTGGAACGAAAAACAGCAGGTCAAGATAAAACCTCAGGGCATTAAGCAATCACCCCCAAAGGGTAGGATTCTTTTGACACAAAAAAACCATAATACCTTCAAGATAGCATTAGAGAGGCTTTTTAAGCAGGATAAAACTCAATCCCAGGGCCTTCATAGCCACGAGCTAACAAATCTAATCCAAAGAGCATTTTCAGAATGCAAAAGAACAAAAAATAAGAAATCTGAAACAAATTGCTTCTCGGTTAATGCTTGGTTTGATGAGGAATGCAAAAAAGCAAGGAGAACTTTGAAAGAATCAAATCAGAAAGAAATTAACTTCAAAGCCTACAAGCAGATTTTAAGAAAGAAAAAAGTCGATTTCATGATTTCATGAAGGGAAGAACTAATCTTCTTTGGGGAAAACAACCCCAAGTTATTTTGGAAGAAACTTCAAACCAGAAAGAAGAAAACTGAAAACAATATCACAGCCTATCAATGGGTTGAATATGCAAAACAACTTTATGAACAAGATCCCCAGGCTGACCCCCCCCCACCTTAGTCAACACCGCTACTAAGCTTTTCACAGTGCAAGAGATGGAGGTGGGTATTAAGAAGTTGGGTGTTGGAAAAGCAAAGGATTTAGTTGAACTCCAAGCAGAGTATCTAAAGTGGGGTTCGAAAACTCTTGCGCCTCACATCACGAGAATTTTCAACAACATCATTTAGTAGGGCTTCCCTACATATGACTACTATCATTTGCTTAAAGTCATCTCGATGTATGTTATATAATTATGTTGTTGATCTAATTTCTACATTGCAATATCTTGTCAGTAAATCATTTCAAACTCCTAACAAAACCATTCATCCATAACTAATAAAAGTAAGCGCCGAGGTTACTCTTTCATAGGGACTACCCCCCTTGGCTCCATTAGGAGTGGCCTAAATGGAGGAGTCAAGATTAGGTGACAGCACCTAACTCGAGAATTTCCCCCAAGGACGCACTGAGCAGCTTGAAGATTTCTGTTGTGTTAACCCCAGGTGCATAAGAGGCGGCAACAACCTCTATGGGTGTTGACCTAAATTTTGATGAGCTTTGCAATAAGCTTTTACAGCAAGACAGATTGAAGACACAATTGGGTGGCAACACTATGACAAAGGGTTTAGAACAGGCCTTTGCCACCACTTTCAAGGGCAAAGGTAAATGGACAGAGAAGAAAGGTCAAGGCAGTGGTGTTACCCCCCAATCTGACAGAAGTGTCCACAAAGCAGCAGGAAAGATCTTGTTTTTCTTGCGCATCAGTTACTGCTAAGGGGTTATTTTCAGTAGAAATACAGTCCTCCTGCAAACACAAATAGTCGGTTTTTCGGTATAATTTTTTCAAGCAACAGGGAGTGACGCATGTTGGATAAGACTACAATCACAGGTTGTCATATTTTCTGATGAGGATGCAACAAACAAGCTATTGTAATTTGAAGCGTTTAGCTGGTGGAAATTCAGATTTAAAAGATGAACATGCAGGTGCAGTCATGAAGTTATCATAAATCCCATGGTAAAAAGAGTTAGAAAAGACTCTATGGGGGAGTAAACAAGGCTGTGATCTATTGGTCTAGATTCAGCGATCAATACTACAGGGTGTGCCTAGTCTTAGCCTAAAAATAAATTATCTCCAGCAGTAGGAGAGGAACTCGAATTCCATTTTAATCTCCACGGGAAGTAATCAAGGCTGCAAGATATTGATAATTGCAAACAAAAGTTGTTCATATCCCATCATCCTGGATGTCTATTGATTACTGTATCCCTTCCTTAGCAGCTGATTACACCGACAATTCCTTATGACAGCCAAGCCATGGAAGGAAATCCACGTTATCCTCTGTTAACAGCCATCTGAGGAATGAGTTGTGGAGCAATCCACGCTCTCCTTTGGCAGCTGACAACGTTTTATGGACCAGTTATCAATCAATTGCATTTCTAACAGTGTATTCCAAAAACAGAGTTCACACGAGACTTAATTCATCGAATATCAGGTGCCTCACGGGTGGTGATGATATGATCCCGACCCAAGTGTCATTTGTTTTATTAAACAAACTAATCAAGATGAAATTGCAGCAGCCACTTATGAGTCTCATCCTCCAGCTCGCAGCGATTCCGGGAAGATTTTCACCGTTTGCCAGCCACAGGAGAAATGTATGTTTGCATTCTCACTGGTTCTGGAGCAGCCAGAAAGACCATCTTTTGTCATGACGCCACATTTGCCTTGACAACCAAATCATGGAGTTTGGTTGGGTAGTTGGTTACAAAATAAAGTTTCACGAGCTAAATAACCACTCGGTGATGCTGCTGTTGTTGCGTAGAGCATTTCTTGGCGAACCGATTGTGAGATCTCCACCAGGTCTCTATTTTTTTTGTGGCAGTCAGCTTAAACTGATTCTCTGCAGAAAACGAGGCATGTCAGCACGGATCGTTGGCAGCCGAAGGCATATAAACAGGACTTCATCATCACATGCCAAGAGATCTGCGCGAATCTTTTTCTGGGTGAGCCGACGGCAGATAGAGTTCCAAGACAGAGCACGCCAAATTTCCAGGTTGTCACATCTCCGAGTTGAGATATTCGCTCCCTTCAGCATTCAATTTTTTTTATTTTCATTGCCCTCACACTCACATTTTGAGTTTTGAGTGGCTCGAGAATCAAATCATTGGATTGGCGTGGGATCCCGAAAATCCATAGATGATACACCTAAGTCTGAAATTTGCGATTTATTAAAACCGTAATCGTGATCACGGCTTACGTTTTCCTGTTCCTAACAGCTGACTTATTTGATGCTGACATAGTTTTTACCTTCGTCTGCACTCTCTCATAATCGTGGTGTCAAAACCAAGCATCACCCGCACCGAAATCAATCAACTATTAAGGCTTTGGGTTTAACCAGGTGACAAGTTACAGGAATTTTCTAAGTTTTTCGTTGCATCCATAGGTTTTGAATTTAAACTAATCAAACCATCACTGGAACCACGTGGGGCTTTCAGCAACCCAAAGATTTCTTCATGGCAGCCAATAAAGTTCCACAATAGGAGTTATTGACAGTGATATGCATAGAATCGAATTTTCGGTGGGTGAGGTGGCTATTGGCACCGCTAATTTGCAAGGGTTTCCACTTTGTGTTGGGATGTTGAGATGCCCGCCTTAGTTTGGAACAGGTTAAAGTTTGAGTCACATTTAATAAGTTTGGTCATGTTTTTATTTAGGTAGAAAAAGGTGGATCTATATGCTTTTCATTATTTCTCATTTGTTTATTATTTTATTTTTCTGTTATGAGAGCCTTTTTGCCCTATAAAGAGGGTGCTCTTTCATTGTAAAATGATGGAAAAATGGCTGGGAGGATTTTTTCCCATAGATGAATAAGAAAAATCATGTTGGTATTTTGGACATATTGGGCATCTCTTTCTTGGTTGCGTGTTTTTCACAAGTTGTAGACGAAACCTAGCATAGAAGGCTATAATCTAGTCCATTGGGCAAACATTTGCAGTTGTCAACTTGTTTGTCGACATTATGTCCTTGAATATCTTAGGAGTAATGGACAATAGTCAATTATACTTACATTCTTCTTGTCTTTGATTATGGAACGTACCAGTTTAACCTCACGTATGTGAAACACAAGGCCTCCCTGAGTCCTCTTTTGACTCCATTCTCCCTTCTGATACTGACACTGGTCTTCCCTCAAGGACTGATCCTCCCTTCCTTCCCATCAATCAAAATACCTTTACCTTTTTGTTACAAATGTTTCTCTAAGGCAGCCTCTTCAGACCACCTTGCCCTTTGCTGCACCTACCTTAGCGATCCTACCTTAGGGAAGCCCCCCTAGAGTTGGAGAAGAGCTAACTTAAAGCGAGGAGAGAGGAGTGTGGTGACATTGGCTTCTTTCTCGAGAGTTGTCGTCGAGCTGGTGAGCTCACCTTTTGGGCTTCAGCACACGTGTGCCAGTTTTGGGCGACAACATTTTGGCAACGTCGTCGAGGACAAAGTCCAGTTCCCGAATTTTGAAGACTATGCTTCATTGACATTTGTGGGAGATTACATTGCAGATTCTTCCTCTCACATGGTGACTCCACGAAGGGACAGAGCCCTTGTCCTTTTGCAAATTTAAAGATCCTATTGGGTGTAGAGGTGAGCACACTCATTTGGAAGGCTTTCAAGCTCACCTTGGCGAATCCACAGTTTAGTATGAGGTATGACTAAATACATTTTTTAAATTTAGTACCTCATTATTTGATTTATGGATGATGATATGGAAAAACCGCGTGATATTTGGCACGAAGCTTACAGCCCGTTGGATTTCTCAAAAAATCCGTGGATTTCCTAATCAATGCTATGACCATGGGAAGGTGCATGACATACTTCCTGAATTCCATGGAAATGACGGTGTTTCAGCCACCCATCATATTGCCTCTCTTCGCAAACTGATGTCTAATTTTAATGTTCATCATGAGGATGATATTATGATCGTTTTTGCTATAACTTTGGAAAGGGATGCAATGATCTGGTTCTATGGCCTTTTGCATCAATCCATAGATTCAGCGGCAAAGTTTTTCAAGAGGTCTCTCCTTCGCTGGCATGATGGAACAGTTGATGAGATTGGGCAGCTTGCTAAAGAATATGATGCTCTCATCCCAAGGGTCCATCCTGAGCTTAAAGAACAAACCATTGAAGATCCAATCGAGGAAGCACTACAAAGGCCTTCGGTTGAAGATATCACTGAAGAGATCCTGGATAGGACTATAATAGAGAACATTGAAGATGTGAAGTTGCCCCTAGTTCCTGAACAACTTCATGCTGAAGATGTGGATTTGCCTCAAGTTCACCATATTGAAGGTAATGTTGTTGGTTCTACAGATCAGCTTGAGCAGTTTGACAACGACGGGTTGTATGTGAGCCCTATCACATAGTGGATAGAGGCTTCTTGTGCATAGTTTGATTCTTCCTGGTATAATCTTTTATTTCCTAATAGTCTGATGTTTCAATTGATCTTTATTCATGAGCAGATTGCAAGGCATAGTTGTTTTATGGCGGGTATATCTTTGTCTTTGTCTCTAGCAGAGCACAGAAAAAGGAAATTTGGCAGGGAAAAGATGCTAGAGTGGTTCCATTGGTTGTATCCATACACCTAACGTGTGCTAGATTCATGATAGAGTAGGTAGGTAGGAAGAAAAATAAGCTCTTGCATGAGCATTTAAAATTTTCAGTTTGTTCTTCTTTGTTTTGTAATAAAGCGTGGGATGTGAATGAAGTCATCCCAGCACTTTTTTCTTTCAAGTTGTTCTGTGAATACTCAGAAATGTTGAGCTTCTCATGTGCTCTCTCCAAAAGCACACGTCCCCCATGGAGCCAGATTTTTCCCACCAATTTGATAGGGCCATCCACAAAGCAGCAAAAAAGATCTTGTTTTTCTTGCGCATCAATTACTGCTCAGGGGTTATTTTCAGTAAAAATACAGTCCTCCTGCAAACACAAATAGTCGGTTTTTGGGTATAATTTTTTCAAGCAACAGGGAGTGATACATGTTGGATAATACAACAATCACAGGTTGTCATATTTTCTGATGAGGATGCAACAAACAAGCTATTGTAATTTGAAGCGTTTAGCTCGTGGAAATTCATATTTAAAAGATGAACATGCAGGTGCAGTCATGAAGTTATCAGAGATCCCATGGTAAAAAGAGTTAGAAAAGACTCGATGGGGAGTAAACAAGGCTGTGATCTATTGGTCTAGATTCAGCGATCAATACTTTAGGGTGTGCCCAGTCTAAGCCTAAAAATAAATTATCTCCAACAGCAGGAGAGGAACTCGAATTCCATTTTAATCTCCATAGGCAATAAACAAGACTGCAAGATATTGATAATTGCAAACAAAAGTTGTTCATATCCCATCATCCTGGATGCCTATTGATTACTGTATCTCTTACTTAGCAGCTGATTACATCGGCAATTCCTTATGACATCCAAGCCATGGAAGGAAATCCACGCTATCCTCTGTTAACAGCCATCTGAGGAATGAATTGTGGAGCAATCCACGCTCTCCTTTGGAAGCTGACAGCATTTTATGGAGCTGTTATCAATCAATTGCGTTTCTAACAGCATATTCCAGGGACAGAGTTCACACGAGACTTAATTCATCGAATATCAGGTGTCTCACGGGTGGTGATGATATGATCTCGACCCAAGTGTCATTTGTTTTATTAAACAAACTGATCAAGATGAAATTGCAGCAGCCAGTTATGAGTCCCATCCTCCAGCTCGCAGCGATTTCGGGAAGATTTTCACGGTGTTCACCGTTTGACAACCGCAGGAGAAATGTATGTTTGCATTCTCACTAGTTCTGGTGCAGCCAAGGAGACCATCTTTTGTCATGACGCCACATTTGCCTTGACAACCGATTCATGGAGTTTGGTTGGGCTGTTGGTTACAAAATAAAGTTTCACGAGGTAAATAACCACTCGACGATGCTACTGTTGTTGCGTAGAGCATTTCTTGGCAAACCGATTGTCAGATCTCCACCAGATCTCTGTTTTTTTCGTGGCAGTCAGCTTAAACTGATGCTCTGCAAAAAACGAGGCCTACTAGCACGGATCGTTGGCAGCCAAAGGCTTATAAACAGGACTTCATCATCACATGCCAAGAGATCAGCGCAAATCTTTTTTCTGGGTGAATCGGCCATAGATAGAGTTCCACGACAAAGCACGCCAAGTTTCCAGGTTGGAATATTCGCTCCACTTCAGCATTCATTTTTTTTGTTTTTCATCGCCTTCACACTCGCATTTTGAGTTTTGAGTGGCCCGAGAGTCAAATCTTTGGATTGGCGTAGGATCCCGAAAATCAATAGATGATACACCTAAGTTTGCAATTTGCGATTTATTAAAACCGTAATCGTGATCACGGCTTACGTTTTCCTGTTCCTGGCAGCTGACTTATTTGATGCTGACATAGTTTTTACCTCCCTCTGCACTCTCTCATAATCGTGGTGTCAAAACTGAGTATCACCCGCGCCGAAATCAATCAACCATTAAGGCTCGAGGTTTAACCAGGTGGCAAGTTACTGGAATTTTCTCAGTTCTTCTTACGCGGCCAGCAACTTGTGGATATATGTTTTGACAGCTGATCAAAGCATCAATGGAACCACGTGGGGCTTTCAGCAGGCCAAAGATTTCTTCCTGGCAGCCAATAAAGTTCCAAAATAGGAGTTATTGACAGTCGTATGCATATAATCGAATTTTCGGTGGGTGAGGTGGCTATTGGCACCGCTAATTTGCAAGGATTTCCACTTTGTGTTGGGATGTTGGGATGCCCGCCTTAGTTTGGAACAGGTGGTTAAAGTTTGAGTCACATTTAATAAGTTTAGTCATGTTTTTATTTAGGTAGAAAAAGGTGGATCAAGATGCTTTTCATTTTTTCTCATTTGTTTATTATTTTATTTTTATGTTATGAGAGCCTTTTTGGCCTATAAAGAGGATGGCTCTTTCATTGTAAAATGATGGAAAAATGAATGGGAGGATTTTTCCCCAGAGCTGAATAAGAAAAATCATGTTGGTATTTTGGACATATCGGGCATCTCTTTCTTGGTTGCATGTTTTTCATAAGCTGTAGACTAAACCTAGCGTAGAAGGCTATAATCTAGTCCATTGGGAAAACATTTGCAATTGTCAACTTGTTTGTCGACGTTATGTCTTTGAAGATCTTAGGAGTAATGGACAATAGTCAGTTATACCTTACATTCTCCTTGTCTTTGATTATGGAACGTACCAATTTAAGCTCATTTCTGTGAAACGCAAGGCCTCCCTAAGTCCTCTTTTGACTCCATTCTCCCTTCTGATACTGACACTGGTCTTCCCTCGAGGACTGATCATCCCTTCCTTCCCATCAATCAAAATACCTTTAGCTTTTTGTTACAAATGTTTCTCTAAGGCAGCCTCTTCAGATTACCTTGCCCTTCGCTGCACCTACCTTAGCGATCCTACCTTAGGGAAGCTCCCTAGAGTTGGAGAAGAGCCAACCTGAAGCGAGGAGAGAGGAGTGTGGTGACATTGCCTTTTTTCTCGAGAGTTGTCGTCAAGCCGGTGCGCTCACCTTTTGGGCTTCAGCATACGCATGCCAGTTTTGGGCAACCACAAGTGGAAACGATGTCACATAGAGTCAAAACTCCATCGCTTGTCACTATTGTGGCAAGGCATGGCATAGGAAGAAGTTCTATAGAAACAGGTTGAATTAATAGAAAACCAATCAAGGAGGGCCCCAACAAAAGTATCGTGTCACAAAATATACGAAGGAGTCAACCTTCTATGCATTCATAGATAAGCAACTAATAGATAACCCCAAGTAATCTACTTGGTACTTAAATTCAAATGCATCTCGTCATTTCACCAACAGACAAGACTGGTTCATGGAGTAAACTCCCAATGTCTCCCAAGATTCAGTGAACTTAGGTGGTGGTGAAGAGTACATGGTCAAAAAAGGATATGTTCATATTTCTATTTAAGGTTGCATGCTTATTTTCCTTAATGTGCACTATTTTCCAGGTATCAAACTTAATTTGCCTTCAATTAGTCAAATTGTGAGACATTATTCCCATAAACGCATAAACGTTATATCTAAATGATGCAAAGTATGAATGTTAAAAACGTAGTCAGTGGCCAAAGGATGAGCACTCATTCCTTGTATAATGTTAGGCTCATTTACCCTCCATAGGGGTAACAAGGTGAGACAAACCCGTCGGGGCTATGGACGCTCCCTAGTAGCAGGGCTAGGCCTTAGTCATTTACTGAAGCCCAGAAGACTTTCCAAGACACTTGCTTTTGTAGGTTGGTTGTGATCTTATGTGAAATTCAAAGTTATTGAAAAGGTCAATGGTCGAAGGATGATCACTCATTCCTTGTATAGTGTTCAGATCATTTGGCCCTACAGGCCAACAAGGTGAGACTAACCTGCAAAGGTTATGTCTTTGTCATTTATTGGAGCCCAAAAGGCTTTCCAGGGGCACATGCCTTTGAAGGTTGACCAATGTTCCAAAGTAATGAAAAGGAAAACTTGCTAGAGTCTGAAGGAAACAAGCCCAAGTACTTTATCCATTTGTGAGACACCACCATCCCCTATTGTTGTATGCCATGCATTTGTCATTTTGGTTGAGTGTATTTGTCATCATTCGGAGAGATCACGTTGTCAAAAGTAACAAAAGATCATCACCCATTACTTCGCCTTGTTTCCATGCTCACCCAGCACTAGCAAATGGTTTATGCTTTGTAGGTATGGCATACACAAGAGACCTCCAGAAGGTTCAATGATTCTGTAACAGACGCAGGTATATCTTATTGGTTGTTACTATTATTATTATTATTATTGCTACCATGATTCTGAATAGCATGATTAAAGCTGGATTTTAATATACATCTTGGAGCAGTTATTACCCTGGATGCATGCAGGATCATCTTAGTTCAGTATCTCACCTGTAGTTTGGGTTCTTTGACCTGGTCAACCTAGTTGACCAAGTCAAACACAGTTCCCAATGTTGTGGCTCAAAGAATAGCAGTGCCTATATTTACTCCAGAGATGCCCAAGACCAATACGGTTCCAATTATCAGAGTTTGGCCTCATATTGCATGATTAGTGATTATTGTCACTTTATTTTGGGCAGATTATATTATTATTGTAGTAATGTCGGTTCTTTTACAACACCAAAGTATTCCAGGGGGTATCAGTAGTCACTTATACCATTCTTCTATGTCTCTAAATACTCCGACGCAGTCAGTTTGCCCCAGTTCTCATCCCGAAGGAAGATATGATGACCTTTATGATTTCAGAGGTTGTACCATCAGAAAATGAACTAGGAAATCACTGGGAAAATCGATTTGGCTAGGGAAGTCAAGGAAATGTCAAGAAATTCAACCAGTAAATGTATTATGGCTCTTCAGACATTTCTTCATCAGTTTCAGTGAGCATTTGATCTAAAATTATTTATTTTGGCTTAGCCAGTGGGGGCATCCCCCAAGGGGCGCCCCACAACTTGGCCCTTTGATGTATTATCATGATTATATCTTATCTTATATTATGTTTTGACTTAGACAAGGTGTAATTGGGAAAAAAGTACGCCCCCCTTGATCTAGTCAAATTGATCAACGTTGTGATCCATGTAAAGTTGATCTCCACCGTCGAATGTAAAAGTGAGTTAGGGTTTGCGTCTCTCAAAAGTTATATAAAGAAGAGACCCCCAACCCCATTGTAAAGCATGAGCTCTAGCATTGGAACTTCTAATAAAGAGATTATTCTGGGATTCAACATTTGTGTTCTTGTAGATAGATGAATGTGATGATGATTGGTAGTGTTGATCTCCTGCATTGAGATAAATTCGGCATAGTTCTTGTAGTTTTTCTTGTATCAGTTTATTTGCAAGTAGAAGGAGGCGAATTTAAGGAAGACGCAATGGTAAGGGAACTCACTCTGTTGTCGACTTTCAGTTTGGTTATCAAGGAGTAGTTAATTCTTTATGATTTCGCACTTCCGTATCTTCTTTAGTTTTGCAAATCACATTTATCTGTCATTGCTAATTGATTTCTTTGGTGTGGCAGGTGGAAGGGAATGCTATGGACATTGAGCAAAGCACAAAGTCACCAAGATCTTGCCCAAATCTCTCACTTGATCTTCGAGGAAGCATCATTCATCATCCAAGAGGATATCCACAAGTTTTAGGTACGTTTCTCAGATTAGTTCTCAACGTTTCAATTTTCATGCATTGCACATCACACACTTCACTAAAAAATCACTTGTAGAAAGTAGGAAAAATCATCGGATCAATTTGCACTAGGAATCTGCAAATTTAGCGATCTGGGTTTTGTTGGCCATCACCCAAAACTCTCTCCAAGACGTCATTTTTGGACTCCATTTTCCCACCTTAAAGCAACATTGATCCCTAGAGAAAGCGCCCATCCTACACTATCAGCATTTTTCCTGTGTATTTTTATGTTTCCGGATTTTGTTCGGATTTCTTCCATCTGCCAAATCTTCCAGCTAAATAAGTGTGTTGTAATCCCTAATTCTCTAATTTAGCCTCACCTCGGTAATTTCCATACTTCTATCTAAATCCCCCAGGGTCCCTTGTTTGATCAATTGAACAAACACACTTACCCTAGATCAGATCTTTAAATCCCATAATTCACTGTTCTAATTGACTTGAGTAATATTTCCAACTCCCGTAACCAACTCCACTCAAGCATTCCTTAAATCGTGGCTTATTCCTTAAATCTAGGGTTTCTAGCTTTCACCTTACGTATTCTTTGTTTGGGTTTGGTCTAGTGATTAGTTGTAGGTATTTTCTTTTAAGATAGGTTTGGGTCTCCCCCTTTGTCACTTGGAATTCAGTCGCATAAAGCTAAGGATATCCCTATCGGCGTGACAACCATCCATCATTTTCGGGTTGGGGTATTCGTAGGTCACGACTTTGGTTGCATGTCCCCTCTACCATCTTGAATAGGATCAATCCATGGGGCAACTACAAGATTCGTGATAATATTTTTGCGTCATTTCTAGGAAGGTTGCGTCATTTCTAGGGAGGTAGAGGCCTACCTTGGTTTGACATTTATCTTAAGCTCTACTCCCGTTCTCTGCCAACATTTTTGGCGCTAGGTGGTAGAGGCTTGCCTAACTCTGATGTTTGTGAATGCTTTTATTTTTCATATTCATTCATATCACATCGAGTTTAAAATTTAGTGATTGCATTTTCAATTTGTTAAGTCCACACAATCACTACATTATTTTTCATCTGTCCTATGACATTGAATTTTTGGTGAACACAGCCATTCGTTCACTTGTCGACTTCACAACTCGACTCCTCTGAGGGACCTACCCACGAGTATAACCTTTGAAGCCGAAATAATCCTGAAAGTTCTTTAACGTATACCCGAAATCAAAATAAAAATATTAAAGATCAATATCTAATTTCTTTTGGAGGGTGGTTAATTCACCAAGACAAATTTTGGATAACCCTCCAGAGATTTATCAATCAAATCCATTGTTTAACCGATCTGATTATCCAACTAATAATTCGAATTCTTCCAATCCTCCAACCAACCCACCTAGAGTAAATTTTCAAATGGCTAACACAAATTCCCCATTAGGGCCTAAGCGCTTTGGGAATAGAGCTAAGCCATCTCCTTTTGATTTTTCACAAATTCACGGTGCTCCTCATGACATGCCTGAGAAATACTTTGATAAACTTCTGAAATTCAACGGTTCTTCTGCAATCCCTATTGAAGAGCACATTGAAGCAGTTTGGAATTATATTGAAGCATGTGGTGCTGAAGAAGATGTTTATATGAGAGTCGTTATGTCATCATCCTTAGAAGGAGATGCCCGGGGATGGTTTGATAGACTACCTGCAAGGTCAATAGATGGTTATGATACTTTCACTCAGAAACTCATTGAGGGGTGGTTAGCCAATCCAGACAATAGGTTCCTGTTAAATCAACTCTTTGAGGTTACAAAGAAAGAATGAAACAATCCATGAATTTAACGTACGATTTGACAAACTTGTCTCTAACGTTCCCCAAGACCTGAGACCTACAGAACAAGCTATCCTTATCCCTTACTTGAATGGCTTTGAAGAATGGTTTGGTCTGAATCTTAAAGAAAAGAACCCAAACGACCTCAAAACAACTCAAACCTAGGCCAAGAAAGCAGAAGCTAATATAGCCTTCATGGGAAAGAAGAATTTATTCAATGCTTATGCTCCCTCTTCTTCCCGTAGTGAATCAAAACCTAGGAAAGCTAAAGAACCTGTAGTCGAAGAAAAGCCAACTCTGGAAGGAATGTTTGAAATGATGAAAAGTTTCACATTATTTACCAAATACATAGCAAGGACTAGGGACAATGACCGATATAAAAATTCCTACGACCCATGACCCTATTGGGACAATCAAAGAGGGCCAATAGATGACAATAATAGACAATCCCCTAGGAGAAATGAAGCAACAGATTATAAGAATGTGAACTTATGTGAGGAACTTGAGGAAGATCCCGAGGTTTTGACCATGAAGACCATGGAATAAATTTAGTCGAAGATTTCATTGATCATGATGATTTTGGTAGAATCTTACTTGAAGAAAATGATTGGGATGAAGAAGAAGACATGGTATGCAACACAACACAACCCACAGTCATGGTTTATCAACGCAGAAAACAAGATCAAAGTATTACACCTTTTCTAGATCAACACTTGAACCCAAAGGATGATGAGATAGAACAGGAACTTTGCGACTATAACTTAGGTATTGACATAGAGAAAGAATTACATAAGGCAATGCAAGTGTACCCCTAAGTGAGTTAGTAAAGTTACCCATAGTCAAAAATCAATTTGAGCAATTTTTCGATAAGATTCCCATAGCAAATGCTCCCAAGATTGCTTATCAGTCTTTCCACATTCAGAGTGCTAGAGGTAGGGAGGTAGAAGAAGATCCTCCCATTCATATCCATACTGCTATCTATGAGAGAAAGAGTAGAGGATACCCCTCCTTTCTATCTCACATTGCATATTAACAACCTCTTACTCCATAATTGTATGCTAGACTCGGGAGTTGCTATGAATGTTATGCCTCTGCGAATTATGAAGGAAATGGGATTAGAAGTTACTGGTTCATATGGAAATGTTTGCGGAATTGATTCAAGGGGTGTCCAAGCATATGATTTAATCAAAAATTTAAAAGTTGATTTATTTGCTTGCTCCGACTTAAATACCATGATGGATGTAGTGTTAATTGATCTTCCCCCTCTTTATGGCATGTTGTTATCTAGGAAGCGGATGTTGGATTAGGTGCATATCTAATGATGGATTTATCCTATGCATGCATACCTAATTCTGATGGAAATCTAGTTAGAATCTGTAGGGAACCATTTATTGATGGATATCTTGAAACCTATGAAGATGGATTGAAAAACACTTATGGCGAAGGTAGTTTAAGTGTTGAAAGGATAAACTTGGTAAATGATGATGAGGATTATCCACCGATTTTCTTTATGGGAGTAGGTATAGTTTTGAATCTGAAGACGAAGAAGATGTAAGGTTTAGACAAGAGCTTATCCATTGGGAACTAATAGGGGAAATCATGTGCAATAATTCTGAACATTTCTCTAATGCCCCTGATCATTTGTCCCAATTATCTATAGAAGCCCCTAAGTTTACCCTGCAAAATGAAGCTTCCATCACAATAGAAGGTGTGCCAACAAATCCTCTGACAAGAAGAGCTTATCTCCATATTCGAGAAATTAGGCGGGATCTTAGAGATAACCTGAGAGAAGAAATGACAAAACATACCCATCAGACTTAGAAAGAAGATATTTTAATTAACGATGCTCTTGGTGAGAAATTTTCTTTGAACAAATTACTTTCTTTTCAAGCAGATAATTCCTTGCAAATAGCTGAAAGTGAAACCCGAACTATAGCTCCTCCTAATGATGCTCAAGATGAATTTATTACCCAACATGAGCCATCGGACCAAGGGACAAATCTTGGTAACCTTCACTATCCATCTATTGCACATTTACCGAGTTTTTTGTTACCTCCAAAAAAACCTATGGAAGAAAGTAGTGATACATCTCACATTCCTACAATACAATTGGCCTTCTTGGAAGATGAAGTGGAAAGAAAAATGTGTGAAGCTTCCCGAAATGGAAAGTTACCTATGCCCCATGGAGAAGGTTCTAGCAAACAAGTCGATCATTCTGATAGCATTTCTCCCCTTGCCACTAATATCGACAAAGTTTTTCATGATTTTTGGACTGTGGGGAAAACAGTCAAGCAGGTAAGATCAACACGGGCAAAGGAGGTTAATAATGAGTCTTATGAATCAAGAAGATAAGTAAAAGAGATTTTGATTAGAAGAATTGCCATTCCAGTAGACTCCTCCATGTTTCAATGCTATACCAGAAAGAAGTAGGACAGTGCCATTTTCCTATACCCAAGGAAACACTGATGCCTCTATAATACCTACCCGTGACATTCAAGTTGTGCCGTCATCTATTAACCGACGTAGGTATACCTATGGTGATAAGGCCATTCTTGAAAATAGTGCTTTTAATCATGTTTCCAGACGATCAGGAAACCTTTGGATGGGACCATTAACAATAGAACGATTTGAAGGTAACATGTATTATTTGTCTACTAAAGATGGTCATAGATTCGAAACTCCTTTAAATCAAATTTAACTAAGGGACTATGTCTCGGGCATGACTTAGCATATCATCTTTTCACCATCTGTTAGAGTAGGTAGGATCGAATAAGCTCCTTTAAGCGATAGTTGAGTCTTCTTTTTTCTGTGTTTCATGTGTCCCGAGTCTTATGAGTCTTTCTTCTAGATTTTGCATAGTTTAGTTGATTAGAGTAGAATTTATTTTCCAGCGTTTTATTTCCAGCATTGCTTTTGTCAATTTATTTTACGGATATATTTTTTCTCATACATGTTGCTTTGGTATTTCTTGCTTCCATGTGCACAAAAACTGGTAATATTTGAAGAGGAAGCAGAAAATTGAAGCGTTGGATTTTGTTGATGAGATGGTGCTGCAGACCAGAGATTTCTAAGGTTCTCAAACACTCTCTTCATTAGAGCAATTGTCCTAGTTCGAGCCAGATTTTATCACATATATGATCTCTTTATTTTTCTGAGTTATTCATTCAAATGGGGTTTTAGCATGGATCATTATAGCCTCAACCATTCCATAGCCTTGTCTAGCAGTATTTCCTTGCCAGGACTAAGATTTCCTTGACCATTGAGAGGATTTCAATGGTGACCTAGTTCATTTAGCAGAGTAGCAGATCAGACACATGTATATCTTACTGGTTGTTACTATTATTATTATTATTGTCACCACGATTCTAAATAGCTTGATTGAAGTTGGGGTTTAATATACATCTTGGAGCAGTTCTTACCCTCAATGCATGCAGGACCATCTTAGTTCAGTATCTCACCTGCAGTTTGAGTTCTTTGACCTGGTCAACCTAGTTGACCAAGTCAAACACAATTCCCAATGCAGTGGCTCAAAAAAAAATGCCTATATTTACTCTAGACATGCTCAGGACCAACACTGCGCTTCCAGTTTTTAATGTTTGACCTTAGATTGCTTGATCAGTGATTATTGTCACTTCATTATTGGCCAGATTATATTATAATTGCAATGATGTTGGTTCTTCTAGAGCATCACAGAGTTCCAGGGGGTATGAGTAGTCATTTATACCATTCTTCTATGTCTTCAGATACTCCAGCGCAGTCAGTTTGCCCCAGTTCTCAGCCTGAAGGATGATATGATGAATTTTATGATTTTCAGAGGTTGTACCATCAGAAAATGAACTAGGAAATCACTGGGAAAATCGATTTGGCTAGAGAAGTCAACGAAACGACAGGAAATTCATCCAGTTGATGTATTATGGCCCTCCGAATATTTCTTCATCAGTTTCAGTCATCATTTGGTCCGAGATTATTTATTTTGGCTTAGTCGATGAGGATGTCCCCCAAGGGGCGCCCCTCAACTTGGCCCTTTGATGTATTATCATGATTATATCTTATATTATATTATGTTTTGACTTAGACAAGGTGTCATTCGACAAAATGTGCACCCCCCTTAATCTAGTGAAATAGATCCATGTTGTGATCCATCCAAAGTTGATCTCCACCGTTGATGATGTTATAATCTCAACCGTCAGATGTAATATTGAGTTAGAGTTTGTGTCTCTCAAAATCTATATAAAGACGAGAACCGCACCCCATTGTAAAGCATGAGCTCTGGTATTGGAACTTCTAATAAAGAGATTATTTTGGGATTCAACACTTGTGCTCTTATACATAAATGAATGTGATGATCATTGGTATTGCTTATCTCCTTCATTGAGATAAATTTGGCATAGTTCTTGTATCTTTTCTTGTACTCGTTTATTTGTAGGTTGAAGGAGGCGAATTGAAGGAAGGCGCAATGGTGGGGGAACTCACTATGTTGTCGGCTTTCGGTTTGGTTATCAGGGAGTGATTACTTCTTTATGATTTCTCATTCTCGTATCTTCTTTATTTTTGCAAATCCCATTTATCTGTCGTTGCTAATTGATTTCTATGGTGTGGCAGGTAGAAGGTGGTGCTAGGGACATTGAGTAAAGCACAAATTCACCAAGTTCTTGCCCAAATCTCTCACTTGATCTTCGAGGAAGCATTCTTCATCATCCAGGACGATATACAAGTTTCAGATACGTTTCTTAGGTTACCTCTCAACGTTTTCAATTTTCATGCATTGCACATCACACACTTCACTGAAAAAATCACTTGTGGAGAGTAGGAAAAATCACCGGATCAATTTGCATTGGGAATCTGCAAATTTGGCATCTAGGTTTTGTTGGCCATCACCCAAAACTATCTCTCTCTCCTAGGCGTCATTTTTGGACTCCATTTTCCCACCTTAAAGCAACATCGATCCTTGGAGAAAGCACCCATCCTGCACGGTCAATCTTTTTCCAATGTGTTTTTTTGTTTCCGGTTTCTGTTCGGATTTCTTCTATCTGTCAAATCTTTCATCTGAACAAGTGTGTTGTAAGCCCTAATTCTCTGATTTAGCCTCATCTTGGGAATTTCCATTTTCTATCTAAATCCCTCGAGGGTCCCTGGTCTCGGTCTCCCCCTGTGTTACTTGGGCTTCAGTGGCATAAAGCGAAGGATATCCCAACCGGCGTGACAACCATCCATCCTTTAGGGTTTGGGGTATTCGTAGGTCACAACTTTGGTTTCCTTCCCCCTCTGTTGTCTTGAATAGGATCAATCCATGGAGCAACTACAAGATTTGTGATAATAGGTTCTACTGCATGTCTAGATTCTAGATGAGAAGAGAACCAAGTTAGAACCTAAGAGCAAGAAAAGGATGCCTTCAAGGTGCAATGACATTCATAAATCCTTTAGGCTGATTGATGTGGAAACCAATCAGGTGAGCTTTAGTAGAGATGTTATAGTTGATGAGGAACTTGGATCGTCCCATTCTTCTTCTTCAAAGTTTGAAATTACCATGGAGCCACCCATCAAAGCTCAAAATTCAGGTATTCAACTTCAAATATCTCCACTTGAAAGAGGGGAAGATTTTGAGGAGTCTCTGTAATATCCCAAATACTGGTATTTTCTATTTCTATGCAAAGTTACTGAAATAGCCGTGCATGCAAACTGCCATGCAAAACTTCCCTATTTTATAGCTGAAATTAGGGTTTAGGGTTTGTAGGATAGAATGAACACTTACCACTGATAAGCAGGCTGAATATGCTCCAGAGAGAATATGTATGCAAGATGAGCTAAGTTGATGAAGAAATGACCTTGTTTCCCACTGCAATAGCTCAGTAGGCTGAATCAGACAAGTGTGACGTTTTTGCTGAAGGGATGGTCAGTTCCAGCTGGAAATTGGTCGAGAGATAGGTGTGTCCGTGCCGGAGAGGATGGTCGGAGCATGCAAGAGTTTTGACCTCTCTAGATGCCCTAGCGAATTGGTCTACCAATTTGCTGCTCACGACCCCACAACCCTGTAATCTGCTGCTAGTTGCCCTGGATGAACAAACTGATGGCTGATAATCACTCAATGCAGTAGAGTGATCCTATCAATGAAGATGCATGTCACATGCAGAAGAAATATGGTGATCCAGAGTCCTAGTGAATGACTGGGGTTTCCCAGCTAAATGCCCCAGCTGTACGGATGAACCTGCAAATAACCTTCGGGCATATACTGGATACTGGATAATGATGAATGCAATAGACACGATGACAAACCTGGATGGTTTATCCTGAAGAAGACTAGGGCAGATATCTCACTGCCGAAATCTCGTTAGCTGAAGACACCGTCTCAAACCCCAACTGTTGTGGCCGCACACTGTACTGCTACTCAAGAGCTCCAAAATCAATAATAATCCAAAAGTGAGTCTCCATTCACTTTACCTTTCTTTTATAACTTTCAACTGCGAAAACCCTAACTTTTGACCTAATTAGGTCACTTTAACTTCTAATTTGCAATTGACTTGCATGCATGCGCATGGAGACTTAATCGGGTGCATGCATCATTAAATAATGCTTAGATGTCATGCATGCCGGTGGCCTTTGGCTCCGGTGGCCCTCTTCGACCCAATGGTTATATAATATTGATGCCCTAGATTTTATGTAGATGGCATCAGTCTTCAGTTGATTCCCTAAAGTGTCAGTACCCGCTCAAACCTATGGGAATAAGATAGGTTAATGGGTGTTCTCAAGGTGGTTTAGTTGGAAGGCGACATTACAGTCCTCCCCTCTTGAAATTGCTTGTCCTCAAGCAATCTCCGACCAATATACCGAATCATTTGTCCCTGTCTCTTCTTGTCCATTTTTATCAACTAGTTTATTATGTTGTTGGGTGGCCCTTCTTTTCCTTCGAAATTATGTTTCTTTTCACCCCTGCTCTGTATTCCCTCCTTGTATCTTCTGGGATACCTGTGAGGATCGAACATGCTAGTTTTGGCTCCTTGTCCAAATCCCCTAGGGCTCATCCTACCTTTGTCTGGAGGTCTACCCAGAAAGCCCTTCGCACACCACTGTTCCTTCTTTGACTTCTTATGTGTTGGAGTTGGCCATTTCCTTGTGTGAGTCTTGTCTTCATGCCTGAATATGGTTGTCATCCCCTTTGCTATAGCTGACCCTGAAGCTTCATTGGCCATTCCCCTTAGGATTACCCTCTTCCCATCTAGTGCTAGGAACTCCATCTCTAGTGTTTAGTAGTTGGTTGAGTATTTCCCAATTGAGTACAGTCATTGTACTCCCAAAACAACGCTCGTGTCTGGCACATCTACCACATAAAAGTCGTCCACCAATGTATAATTCTCAAGCTGTACCTGTAACTGAGGTATCCGCCGTGTGCATTTCATCCTGTGATTGCCAGCCATGACAACGGTAAAGCCCTCAAAGTCCTTAGTGGGAAATCTTTTCCTCTTGGGTAAAGTTGTGGGTGGCCCCACCATCAATCAAAGCAATGGCACGTTGTCCTTGTACACTTCCCCTGATCCTGATAGTATGGAAGGTGGGGACTCCTGTGAGGGTAGCAATAGTGGCTCTCTGTGGCAATTGTTCCAATTCTGTACTGTGTAGTTCTCCATCTGGTTTCTACTCCGACTCATCTTCCTCACTGCTATCTGGAAGTACCTCAATGAGGTGTACTTTCCCTTTACCCATACATCTGTGGCCTGGTACCCAAGGTTCTTTGCAAGCAAAACATAAGTTCTTCCTTCTCAAGTCTCGTCGTGTGTCCTCGTTCAACCATTCCCTCTGTGGGATTATCCTTTCCCTATTTTCTGGAAAATGGGTAGGTTTTTCCTTGTTTTCCAGAAGACTGGTAGTTTTTTGTGGTTGCTTGTTCTTTGGTACAAAATCTTGTAGGTCCAGAGTCCTCCTGATAGCATCTTGCAAAGTAATTGGCCTGTAGGCCTTCACCCATCCGCGGAGTGGCTCGGATAGTGCCTCCATAAATAGCATAATCAACCGATTCTTTGATATGTCAGATACCATAACTGAAACTCTCTAAAATTCAGATATAAATGTCTCGACACTACATGTCTGCTTGAGCTGCGCAAGATCCCTGAAATGAATCTTTGGGTCCTTATCAAAGCACTCCATGAGCCTTTGAGTGAAGTCACTGTAGGAAGTAATAGTATTGTGACCCAATGTCACCAATCCGTGGTACCACCACTCATCTGCTTCCCCGTCTAAATGTAAAGTAGCCAACTTGATTGCATCTGTCTCTGTCATGGGGTTAAGTTGCAAGTAGGTGTCTAACTTTCGTACCCAAATCCTGGCTGAACAACTAGATGTCCCATCAAAGTTGGGGATAGTCAGTCTCCCCAATGTGCGTTGCAACTCAAAATTCTGATTGAATGCTCTATTGAACCCTCTTGGCCTGTTCCTGCTTTTCATGTTGCAAAAATCTAAGAAAGTCATGGATGAATGGAATTCATCTCATAAGTCCCTATATTCCTGCAAATAAGCCCCAAAGGGTTCACTAGGCTCTACCTGCATGACTGGACCTCCTACTGTATCTGCCAAGAAGTGAGGCATAGTAGGCCTGTTGGAAGGTCTGGTATATATGTGGGGTGTATTCTGTATATTGATGTATGCAACCTTCCCAGTGCTGCTTGTAGACCCTCTATCTATCGGTGAAGGAGGTGTACTGCTATTACCTAGTTCTGGTTTCACCGATAATCTGTTGATTGCATTAAGTACATATTTTTGCCCTTTGGCTAAGTCTTGCAATGCAGATACTAGGTTGTGAAACTCCATCATGTCCTCATCTTCTCCCGTTCCTTTTCCGCTGTCAGAGTGTATACATGTTGGGTCCATATCTGAGTTGGTATCTTCTAGTTGGATATCCTCAAAGTCCTCTGTGTACCTACTCCTTCTTTTCCTACAGGTTACAAAAGGGTCCTCTTTTGTATTCATCTACTTCTCATTTCTCAAGCCCATAGTTGGCCAAGAAGATAGCTTTGATACCACTATAATATCCCAAATACTGATATTTTCTATTTCTATGCAAAGTTAATGAAATAGCCGGGCATGCAAACTGCCATGCAAAGCTTCCCTATTTTATAGCTGAAATTAGGGTTTAGGGTTTGCAGGATAGAATGAACACTTACCACTAATAAGTCGGCTGAATATGCTCCAGAGAGAATACATATGCAAGATGAGCTGAGCTGATGAAGAAATGACCTTGTTTCCCCCTACAATACCCCGGTAGGCTGAATCAGACAAGTGTGACGTTTTTTGCTGAAGGGATGGTCAATTTCAGCTGGAAATAGGTCGGGAGGTAGGTTTGTCCGTGCCGGAGAGGATGGCCAAAGCATGCAAGAGTTTTGACCTCTCCAGATGCACTAGCGAATTGGTCTACCAATCTGCTACTCACACCCCCACAACCCTGTAATCTGTTGCTAGCTGCCTCGAATGGGCAAACTGATGCAAGATAATCACTCAATGCAGTAGAGTGATCCTATTAGTGAGGATGCAAGTCACATGCGGAAGAAATATGGTGATCCAAAGTCCTAGTATGAGTGGGGTTTCCCAGCTAAATGCCCTAGCTGTACGGATGAACCTGCAAATAACCTTCGGACATATACTGGATAATGGATAATGATGAATGCAATAGACACAGTGACAAACCTGGATGGTTTATCCTGAAGGAGACTAGGGCAGATATCTCACTGCTGAAATCCCGTTAGCTGAAGACGACGTCTCCAACCCCAACCGATGTGGCCGCACGCTGTGCTGCTACTCAAGAGCTCCAAAATCAATAATAATCCAAAAGTGAGTCTCCATTCACTTTGCCTTTCTTTTATAACTTTCAACTGCGAAAACCCTAACTTTTGACCTAATTAGGTCACTTTAACTTCTAATTTGCAGTTGACTTGCATGCATGCGCATGGCGACTTAATCGGGTGCATGCATCATTAAATAATGCTTAGATGTCATGCATGCCTGCATGCATGCGCATGGCGACTTAATCGGGTGCATGCATCATTAAATAATGCTTAGATGTCATGCATGCCGGTGGCCTTTGGCTTCGGTGGCCCTCTTCGACCCAATGATTATATAATATCATGCACCTCTATGAGTTGGTTCTTGGTCACCTCCACACAATTCACAAGATGTGATATTTCATCAAAAGTACCATCGAAGTTAAAAAAGGTTGCCCCTTGTCCCCCACAATGTTTGGGATTTATATTGATGAGCAAGAGGCCTTTCTCCACAAGTATATCCAGGACAATGACAGGTGTCTCCACCATGTTTTGATATCCATCTAACTCTTCATCAATGATGTGGTCCTCCTGGCCTTATGTCCAACAGGATTACAAAGACATTTGGATTCCCTAGTTCTCTTCTACGACCTTCAACAGTTCTTGGTCACCCTAGGTAAAACCAAGGTTATGATATTCAACAAGTCGAAGAAGCCTGTAAACTCCATTTCCTCTTCAAAGGGGAGGAGATCGAGATCACCAACTCCTACACGTACTTGGGGGTACAGTTTTATGGACCCCATTTTAGTTTGCGACGGACCCTCTAGCCTCAGATTGCCAAGGGTTATGGGTCTTTAGCCTTCTCAAGAGCTAACGTTTTCACCACCATTTTCAAGACATCTCATCCAAGATGTCTCTCATGGACTCCCTTATCCAACCCATTGTTCTTATGGCTTAGATATTTGGGGGCCTTCCTTACCGGAATCTAATTGGAAGAGAGTCCAAACCCTTCTTTGATGCATCATTAGACAGTTTCTCATCACATCATCATATCAAAGTTCGAGGCACAACCCTTCCGACTTGAGACAGTGTTCAGACTGGTCTCTTTTCCACATTGCATCGGGGCTTAGCTGACTCAACGAAGGGGGTGAGAGCAATACCCGTACTTGGCTTACTACTCTTTTAAGACCATTTCCCTCTCTAGCCCATTGGGTTGAGCTGGAGGTTGGTTTGCAGGGGTTTCAGTCTTTAAATTTGAAATACCGTATATGTCTTAAACAATTTTTTAATATAAATTTGGGGATAGGTATCATAAAAGGAACTACTTTTTTTGTTTGTATTTTCGAAATATCTCCCTGTGTTTTTACTCAAATTTCGATCGGGAGAGCTCGTTGGATGCGGAATTTAATTCCGCATCCAACGAGTACCCACTTGGCATACTTTTGACGGACCCCGCTACCCCCAAAAACAACAAATACCTGAAAAAAAACGTGATGATGAACAAAAAAAGTAGTTTTTTTCTTTTCTTCCTCCAAAATTAATAGATATTATTTTATTATTTTAACTATTATTTTATTATTTTCCTTAGGAGGCCCATTTTGAGTTGAAAATTCCTCTAATGGGTTCATTGCTAGGCCACAGTATACATTCTGACACTAGGTACATGCTCCTTGCATTCCTCTATATCAATTTAGAGTGGGATCTCATAGACTTCGGGTAGAGATAGACCGCCAGATTGACCGACCAGACAAGATCTGTCAATTATGCCAACTATAGGAGGTCGAGTCTAAGCACTTCACCTTCCAGTGCCTCATTTACTATGAGATTAGGGGGAGGTTTCATTGCTTATTCAGGGGGACTCAAACCCTCACGAGCTTCTTCAGGTATCTGGATCAACGATGTTTAGCCTCATACATACAAGAGGCCCTCAAGCTCCAAGCCCATACTCTTCAATGTCCTACAAGACCAGACCCTCTTCGAAGAATCACCTCCTTCTTCCCGGTGCTACCATCAAGAAGGGGCACTAAGAGACAGACTGACACGAGCACAACCACTGACTCCAGTTCAATGCAGACCTGTGGGACCTTCCCTCACCCTACGAGATTTCAACGACATGGCCAAACCAGATCCCCTACCAGGAGATGGATGAGATCCACTAGACCTCGTCGGTGCACTACCTCTACTAGTCAGGAGATGGATGAGATCCACTAGACCTCGTCGGTGCACTACCTCTACTAGTCAGCAATGCAACGGATGATTCAAGCACCCCACTAGGTCCCCCTCAAGACAACCGACTATACTCAGCTTTCTTCATTCGGCGTCAAATGGTAGGAGCATTCCATGACAAATCTACTTCCTTTCTTCCTCATGTCCTTTGATTTTCTTCTCCTGCGTTGCACCCCATTATCAGCACAGGTATATGAGCTAGGGGCCAAGGGTTCTTCATGCCTTGAGGTAGATCTCACTTTCTACTACTCCAATGTAGCTTACTTTATGCATCTTGCCTTTTATAGGATACTTTTTGGTACTCCTACATTGTACTGACATCATTGTACTCAACAATCTCTTTGACCTACTTTTGTGGTCATTGGTCGGACATTAATAAAATTATCTTATCTTATCTAAATGGAACCATTGCATGGTTGTTGAGGTGAAATTGATATGCAAATACTTTTAGAAGGAAATCAAACAATGGTGGGTATACATAAGATAAACTGCCACTTAGCTAACATCCAAGGGAAAGTTAAACCCTTTCCCAAAGTATCCATTGATTTAATAGTATTTGATGAATACTATATAATGAAGAAATCCAAGAAAAAATTGATTATAATGAAGTAGGGAGACATGGAGAGAGATCTTTAGACAAGATGGTCTAAAGATCTTTGAACTCCACACTAGCATTGGTTCTCAACCCACCATTAATAGTAAATGGAAGAAGGATTTTAAGGAATCCACTTTCTAATACATTGCTAAATGGTGGCATGATGAAGGATTGTAACTTGCTCCCCTTATTATCAACCTATGCTAAATGTTATAGTTGCACGTGTTTTAAGCTTCAAAGGTCTTAATTTTCATGATGAGGGTGTCATTTATTGAAGATCACATTAAGCAGGAAGAAACCATCATAATTGCCAGGTGAGCATCTGTTATAGTTTTATGTTTTGATTAATCTAGGAAAGGGCATACGTTCTATGGTATTTTGTTCTAGATCCAAACCATTTGGACTAGAGAGCTTTGTCTTTGTCCGCATAGACAACGTGTCTTGAAACAATGTTAAATACTTCAATCAACCTACAAAGGTAAAGTATAATAAACCAATGGAGTAGCACTACCCTTCTTATGGACTAGATAAATAGATCTTAATGATGCCAAAATGAACAAGTTACTTCAAGGATTAAGTCACCAATAGAACCCAAGAGAAGAAATCCTTCATACTTCAAAAATGATGTATAAAAGATATGACAATTAGACTCTAAAAGAAAGAGAGCTCTCAAAATCCAACCATGGGTTCAAATGAGGAAGTGGCTCTCATTATATAGAAGAGTAGCCTAACTTCATTTACAATAAAATAAAAAATTTCAATTATCTATAGATCTAGCCAAGAGTGGAGTAAAGTTTAAACAAATGACAAAAACCCCACCAAAACTAACAAAATCCTAAGAAACCATAAAATAAAGTGGTCAATTGCCACATGTAAATACAAGAGATACATATGGCTCTAAGTTGCACAAAACAGGGATGCGTTAGAAACTTGACCCCCCAAAATTTAGTAAACGAGGAAACGCAATATATATATATATATAATTTGTTTCTATTAAAATTGAATAAAAATAAGAGCGAATTTCACTCTTCTGCCATCATTAAATCATCACTTATTGTTAGTCAAGACCCACATTAAAAATACTGGATATGCTAACATAATTATTAAACCTTTAAAATACCCTCATGCCGAATGAGGATCTTATCTAATGCAAATCCATCTGATTTCCCATAGTTAAGATCATTGTACTTTTGGCCTTTATGATGGTATGGTTCCCCGGTCTTACATGGAACACCAATTTTCTCCATCACCTCCCAAATTTGAAAAAAAATTGTTTCCTCAATCGCTCGAGTTGGATGAACCTTGTCATAATCTTGTGCAATTTTTAGAATTTCACGAAACATCTTCAAAATAGTTCTAATTCCGGCATGGCGAGCACAATATACAAGGTTGAACATTGAGCTAGGAGTCAGCTGTAATAAGTTGGCAGCACACGTTTCACTAGGTACGAGTTAGTTAAATAATAATAATTTCCATTTATAGTAAAAAAATAATTCTGAAAACATGTACCTTTTAATCATTTGTTCTATTCATGAGATACTTTTTGATAATATTCAATTCTCTACTGCATAAGGTTGGTTGAATGTCTATAATACACTCATCCAGCTTTTCTTCCCATCCTTCAATGCTTTGTTCCAAATCAGGATCCAATTCCTAAAGTTTTAACACAACGTAAGATTAAGAAAGTCATGGCAAGATATCCACAAAAATCAGTTAACTTTTAATAAATATGTAAAACAAACTATGAGCAAGTTCGGTGACATTGCATAAAACTTGGAAATGCTACGAATAGTATCCCCATCTTGAATTTTGATTTTATCTGTAACCATGTGTATAGCTTTTTTATGGCATATGCACCAAGGACAAAAGTTGTTCCTCGTTGGAGAAACATTATTATTGCATACTGAACTACATATGGCCACTAGATCATGGCACTCGAACAAATTCACTTCCACTACCCCTCCATCTGTCATTAGGATCCCGTCTTGTGAAAGTTTGTTTATCTGATTCATTAAGTTATCCTCATTTGTAGGATCAACAACATGTGCTAAAACTTGTTTATATTCTTCCTTTCCATTCCATTTTCCAAGGCTTACACAAGAAATCAAGCCACTATCTTCTAGTAACTCAAATAATATCTCACATACCTACCCACCTCGATCTAATGTACACGAGAATCAATACCAAGTTTGAAAGAAAATTCAATGAATCTACTTCTAGTCCTCCTTTCATAGGACTCAACCATAAAGGAAGCATATGACTTTACTTGCTTCACTCTAACTCCATATGTGACACCATCAGTTCTCTCCCAACCCATATCAATATCCTCAACTTCTTTGCTCCATTTTTTCATCTCCTATTTATAGTCTTACAGATTAAATTCAACATCACATTTATGTTTTAACATTTTTACTCATAATTTGAATTTCATAAGTGATTCTACAATGCACATTAAAGGAAATTTGAGGTCTAAAATGGGCCTCCTAAGGAAAATAATAAAATAATAGTTCAAATAATAAAATAATAGTTATTAATTTTGGAGGAAGAATGAAAAAAACTACTTTTTTGTTCGTATTTTCGACATATCTCCCTATGTTTTTACTCAAATTTCAAGCGAGAGAGCTCGTTCGATTCGAAATTTAATTCCACATCCAACGAGTACCCACACTGCATACGTTTGACGGGCACCACTACCCCAAAAACAAGAAATACTTGAAAAAACGTGATGATGATGTCAATATGAACAAAAAAGGTAGTTTTCTTTTATGATGAATATGTCAATTCAACCATTATGGTTGACTCATTTTACTGAAATTTTATTGGTTCTTGAATTCCAACTCACAAAATTTATTGTTGGCGCGTTTTCTTATAAGGCCCATTTTAGACCCCAAATTTCCTCTAAATATCCAATAACAACACAATGATTTTACCCATAAACGATTCCATAATGCAAGTGGAAATAGCCAAAAAAAGCCTTCATAAATGAGGCTAAGCTACTAATACATATATATATCCAAAATCAGCCTATATATATGAGGCTACAAGTACAATACTACACAACATGAACAATGAACATATACAGCAAACATGAGCTAAAGCCCAAAGACTAATAGTCATCATACTCGGGCTCATCTCCATACTCCTCCTGGAAAATAGGACAAGAAGCACGTCAAATAGTGGATTGTTGAGTGGAAGAAGAAGGGCCAACTCCACTTCTAGGATCCTCGATATTTTCAGGGCAGCAAGAGAGATGTCCAAGTCAGAGGATTCTGGATCCACATCCCACTCTTTAGAAGGACCACTGCTATATTCCAGACCCCTACGAGATGCAAGGCGAAGGTTGGAGTGCACATAAACAAGATCCTCAGCCTTCTGTGAACCCAACCTATTGCACTTCACAGAATGGATAAAACCATAGGTGCTCCAATTCTTTTCTGCCGATTAAGAGCTTGCAACCTGTGAAAGTAGATGAATGGCAAATGTTTGCAAATGAACACCATTTGCTCCATGACAAACCCACCATCTAACTAAACTCATGGTGCTTCTCTCATCCAAAGCTGATATATCTGAATAATCATCCAATCCTGTGGCAAAACTAGCAAATTCTTCTTTCACCTCCCTGTGTAGATGAGCTGGAAATATTCTCATAAGGGCCTTTTTCACTCCATTAGCCACCTCTCTATCCTGATGGGGTGCCTTACTCTTATCATTGCTTTGAGCAATGAGTTGTTCATCATAAAATCTTGGGTTCAAGGCATGTGCTAAAGTGTGCAATGGAGTGTTGGAGCTGTTCCACCTGTCAACCATGATTTTTTGTACCAAATTAGCAAAACTAACATCAACAAATAAAAGCTGAGGAGACTCCTGTGAAATGATTTCCATAGTCTTCTCAACCATGGTATCCATGCCATCATATACCTCTCCCAAGAAAGGTTGGTCTGTCTTAGTGCTTCGAAGAAGCTCAAAAGCAGGGGTTGTGAAATTGAACAAGAAATCTATCTTGCTCCACCACTCCTCATCAAGGCACAATCTACGCACTGTAGTTCCCCGATCTGAATCTGCTTGTCTCCACTCAGCCCAAAGTTGACTCACCACCATAGAAACTAACGGTTGCTTCACCTCAACAACGCGACGCAACATGATGAAGTTGGAGGCAAATCTTGTTTCAACAACTTTGAACAACTCCAATCTGGAGTACTCTCGAAATATGGCTTGAGATTGGTGGTTGTTAGTGATGAATTTAACTATCTCCCCTGCTTGCCCTGTGAGTGCCTTGATCCATGGAACTTTATTATCTATCTCTTCTAAGATCAGGTTTAGATTATGGACAATGCATGGTGTCCAAAAAATGTGATCAAACCTGCTCTCAACAATTAAACCTACAGCTTTGAAAACTGGTGCATTATCCGCAATAACCTGCACCACCGTCTTAGGCCCTATTTGCTCAATAGATTTAATTAAAACATTAGCAATGAATTGAGCATCTTTCACCTCCCCTGAACAGCCTTCAGCCTTTAAAAACATTGCTCCTTTTGGAGAAGTGGCAATGATGTTTATCAATGGCCTGTGCCTAGTATCTGTCCATCCATCTGAGACTACGGTAACTCCAAAGCTACCCAATGAAGCATGAATCGGTGCTAAGATATCCTCCACAAGCTCCTCCTTTTTTAGGAGATCAATTCGGACCTTTTCATAGTTGGGCCCCTTGTACCCAACAGGAGCTGTGTTAATTGCCCGCACAAGATCATGCCAATAAGGAGACCGAACCACATTGAAAGGTATCCCAGAAGCATAGATGGCCCTGGCCAACCTTGTGTCAGTTTATTCTCTCCCTTGAACATTCACCAATTTGGCTATTTTGCTCTTTGCATTAAAAAAGTCCCTTTGGTATTTTTTTATGGTTGTACCTGTTGTTGAACTACTTTCCTCTTCCTTGCTTCAAGCACAATCCTTGGCTCAATGTTTGGAGGTTGAACGAAAGAATTAGCAAGTTGGTCGTGTCTTCTTTTAAGCCTATCAGCCTCATCTTGCTCAATTTCATACTTCCTCCTATCACTTAGGTCACTTGTTTTTTGGCAACCTTCAATACCCTTTGTTGTTTCATGCAAGAAATGTGATCTAATTCTTGGGTAGGAGCCCTTATACAGCAATTTGCACAGACTACATCACCATTCCCATGAGCCACCGCCTCCACATTTTGCAATCTTTTGAACATGAGCCCAGAGAGGATAGTATTCAGCCCTCTTGTTGGACTTAGGGGTTGAAGCAGGAGCTTGGTTGGAAGCCATTGCTACTGCACAAAAAAATAAAAATAAAAATTAACAATAAAAATCTTAAAACTGTGAAGCATATTCCATGAGAAAAAGAAAAAAAAACAATAAAAAATAAGTTGCATAGAGCATGCTTCTCTCCACAAAGTGTTTCCTGTAGGTGAAGCTGCTCCAGATCACTGCCAAAACCACCAAAAAGAAGTTGTAGCTGCTCCAAAAAAGCCACTGAATACTCCTGTCCTCTAATCCGCAAATGCCAAAAATTAAAAATATACACCAGCGTAAGCGTGAGAGGGTGAGGATGTAGTCCAGCGTGAGAGGACTCTGCAAATGCCAAAAAAATTAAAATATACACCAGCGTGAGAGGACTCTGCAAATGCCAAAAAAAATAAAATACACACCAACGTGAGAGATAGTCCACCGTGAGAGGTCAGAGGTCAAAGGATGTTGCGAGAGATAAGTGAGAGAGTGATGTCGTAAGAGTATGTGAGAGTATGTCGAATCGTGAAAGAGTATGTGAAGCTGCTCCAGATGAAGATGCTCCAGATAGGATGTCGTGAGAGTATGTCGAATCGTGAGAGAGTGATGGTGGATTCTGAGAGGCTCGATGATCCTGATGATGTTGCCCTTTATCCTGGCCATGAGAGGATGATGCCGGACCCCATGAGGATTGTGATGTTGAAGACTGAAAATGTTGTTGTTTACCCACTGCCTGCCGTGAGCTGTCGCGTGCTCCAAAAAAACCACAACAAAAAAACCATAGCGAATGGAGTCGTGAATGATGAATGACAATGCTTTGTGCATATTTATAATTATTTAAAACATTCTAGAAGCATAAACCCTAAGGAATTACCCAATTATTAAAAAAACAATTAAAAAAAATCGATTTTTTATGGCTAAAAACAGAAGCATGATAGAAATGGAGAAATCGAATTGGAAACGAGTTTTTGTATCGGGAAACGTTTCTGCCCAGCCGAAAACAAGTTTCCTGGTCGTACCGTATAGGTTTTCTCGTTTCCGTACGGAAACATGCTAGGGACGGCAGGGGGGTCCACGTTTCCTGCAACGTAGATATGGCTCCATCAAGCAAGGGATCAAATGCAAGAAATGCTGCCACATGGCCTTCAAAGGCCCCTTCCAAGAAATTCCTCCAACAACCCAAGTCTAGTAAAGCCCCACGAAGCATCTAGAAACCCTCGAAGCATAAAAATGTCTTCTAAAATTGGGCAATATATCTAAGACAAGACCCTCATCCAACTTCCAAAGAATATTTTGTCCACACATCAACATAAATAATGTCCATGTAGTAACAAAGCTCAACCTCCGAGGACTTCCATTGATTACTCAACCAAATTGATCGGTTCAAAGGCAAGTTATGCAAGCATGTAAGTCTCCATCGATGCCAACAAAAATCTCAAAAGCATAGTTTTAAAAATCAGTCAACTCAAAATAGGAACCAGTCGAGTTGACCAGTTTAATTGTCATCGACCGTAAACTAAGACAAAACTTGTCCCAAAGGCCGGTTTAGTACCGACCTGGCCGAATCAAACCTTGACTCGAGCGATTTGGTACCAAACTGGTCAAATCGGATGGTTCTATATTAACTCGACCGAGTTGGTCCAAATCTACCTGAGGCACAAGTGTGGAGGCAAGATGTGGATTTTTTTTATTTGACCAGTTTTGTACAAGTGACATTGAATTAGTAATAATAAATAGTAATGCTAAATTATTAAAGTAAAAGTGGCATTCTTTCATTAATAGTTTCAAGATGTTTGTGAGTGGTTCCAACCTCATCAAACTTCATATGCAAAAACTAGAATTTTAGATACCATTCAAAATTCAACAAACTTAATAGTTTTCAGGATTTTGGGATTGTAACGTCTCAATTGGATTCTATCATGTATGACGGTATGGGATTGGAACTTAACCAGCGTAGATCCAAATCCTAGGCTCTATCAAGCGCCGAGATGGATCAAATCTCTCGAGGTGCAAACCTCTTCTTAGGTATCCATTGATTTGATTCAAACCAAAAGGCACATCTTTTTATTTAAGGTCCACAGATAATATTTTTATTATTAATATTTAATATTATTTATGGCCGACATATAATATTTTTTATTATTTTTTATTTTGTTAGGAAGGAACATTGCATCATTATCAAGCGCCGAGATGGATCAAATCTCTCGAGGTGCAAACCTCTTCTTAGGTATCCATTGATTTGATTCAAACCAAAAGGCACATCTTTTTATTTAAGGTCCACAGATAATATTTTTATTATTAATATTTAATATTATTTATGGCCGACATATAATATTTTTTATTATTTTTTATTTTGTTAGGAAGGAACATTGCATCATTTCCCCACACATGGTTTTAAAACCATATGTAAGGCCCTCCTACAACCATGGGTTGTTTAGGAGGCCTTGCACATGGTCTTAAAACCATTTTCAAGGCCCTCCTAAACCATGTACAATAAAACCATGGGTTGTTTAGAATGCCTTGCACATGGTTTAAAAACCATGTGCAAGGGCAACATTTTTTTGCGGATAATTCAATTTTGTGTTTTTTTCTTGACCCACATATTTTTTTACGGATAATTAAATTTTTACTTTTTTATTGTTTTGTTAGGTAGGAAGATTACAACATCTCCCCCATATTAGATTGTTTTTGTGGCCGACATTTATTTTGGCCCATTAGAAAATTTATTTTTTATTAATAAACAAAAGTGATATTATTTTGTATTTTGTGTTACAAATCTCTCCCTTAATATTCACTATCACTATTTTTTTTGCCGACATGTTACAAACATTACATCACGTTACAAGATCTCTCCCATAGTATTCACTATCACTATTATTTGTTGCTGACATGTTACAAACGTTACATCACATTACAAGATCTCTCCCATAATATTCACTATCACTATTATTTTTTGCCGACATGTTACAAACGTTAGTAACGTTACATCACGTTAAAAAATCTCCCCAATACTGGGCTGTAGAGCACCTCTCGACGCAATCAAGCACATCAACCTCACTATGTACCTTGATGTTGGTGATGTTGATGCTTGATCGTTGAAGTTGATTGAACACTCTTTTGTCATGACCTCAATAAAAATGTACCCTTCAATCAAACAAAATCACTTAATAAGCATGGGAAACTTTTTCTACCTTATATTAGTAAGTTTCATCGAAATTGTAGGGTGTTGACTAATGTCCTTGGAGGATCCACTTCGATATTTGAGGAAGAGGCAAGGGTCCCAATTGCCAATATAGGCAATGATTTTGATGTTATGTATTTTCAATTTTGATTCAAATATGTATCGCACTTGGTTCCATTTTGATATATTCACCCATACATGGTATGTGCATGAGTAGAATTTGCGTATTTTGTCTCTAATGGTTTGGAATCATAGCTTGGAATCTTTAATATATTTTTTCAATAAAATTGTAAATTTTATGTATTTTTTTAACAGTCCAAATCATTGAAATCAAACCGGTCCAAGTCATTGCCAGTTCAAGTTCCAAGCCAAGTTGACCCTCGACCAGTTCAAACTCCAGTTCTGAATTTTAAAACATTGCTCAAAAGGTGCATAAAAGCCCTCCGAAAGGTAAAATGCCCCAACAATAAGGCATGCCAAGTGTAGAAATATCCCTCCAACGACGTACGCTCCTTCAAACAAATTAGCTCTAAAGCTAAACGCTGCATGAAACAAAGGGACAACCTATCCAATAGATAACAAACATGAGTTATGACACAACATATGTGCTCTCAACCCCATACTAAGCTGAATGTTCTCAAGGACGATGGACAAGAGCAAGGTTTCTCCTCCAATAACCTCCATATAACAATTAACAAGCCTTTAAAAAAAGGATCGGCCTTCATGTATGAATGCACAAAGTATCTTTAACACAGATCTGCTCTCCACAGGCAGAGCCTTTGCATGGGCACGGATCTGGTGATGAAAAGAAGCTTTTCTCATCTCGACGATACCCTCAAGCTCGCTCCAAACATGAGTAAATACACAGCAAGTGTGACGTCTCTCCATAGGATAAATTATGATGCTCGGTCTTCAACAAGATTTAGATCTGAACTGACAATCTGCTACAACAAAGGTTCTCAAATTCAAGGGATCTTCATACAGTAAAGCCTCCCAGAACTCTGTCTTACAACGTCCTCTAAGACTGCGCTCTTGTTTGATAGATTAGAGACATGGAAAGTGCCCAGAATTAGGATTGTTTTTGGGCTGTCTTCTCATCGATCTGATCACCACTGTTACCAGGGCCAGGACTCCCTTTCATGGCTGCTAGAAGTACCCAAACATGCCCAGAAATTCTTTTTTATTGCTGTTTCATAACAGACCTACTTGTTTAAGGTGCCAAGAATTGATTTAGGGTAATTTCATGACTTCTATTTCTTTGATAGTGCTGTCTGGAGGTTAGGACAGGCCCCAACTTGCAAAGAATTGATTTAGGGTAATTTTCATGACTTCTATTTCTTTGATAGTGCTGTCTGGAGATTAGGACAGCCCCCAACTTGCACAGCATGCCCAAAAACGGAGGATGATGCTTAGAACCTGCATAATCAATGTCCAGATTTGAAATTTAGGGCTTTTTTTATGCAAAGGATTTGTGTCTCATGCCCAGGTATGAATTTCAGTTTCTCCATCACTGTTATGACTAGCCAGAACTCACCAAAATCACTTTTTGATGCTGGTCAGGACCTCAATACTGCTCAGAAATGTGGCTTGCGGGCTGCTTTAACTCTCAGGGCTGCCCAAAATAGGCTCAGGTTTAGCCCAGGTTTTCTGAAAGGTAAAACAACAATGCCTCATCCACGTATATGAGCTCAGAATGCAGCGCATATCCATATCCATGCCCAGAATGATCTCTGAAGAATCTAGTGAACACCCTATACAAATAGGGGGTAACAGGTAGTCATGATAGATAATATGTGATCTAATTTATACTTCCCTTTCTATTCTTAATCACATTGTTAATGGCAAGTAAGTAAAACAACAATGCCTCATCCACATATATGAGCTCACAATGTTAATGGCAAGTAAGTAAAACAGCAATGCCTCATCCACATATATGAGCTCAGAATGCAGCTCATATCCATACCCATGCCCAGAATGATCTCTGAAGAATCTAGTGAACATCCTATACAAATAGGGGGTAACAGGTAGTCATGATAGATAATATGTGATCTAATTTATACTTCCCTTTCTATTCTTAATAACAACTCCCTTTCTATTCTTAATCACATTTGTGTCTCATGCCCAGGTATGAATTTTAGTTTCTCCATCACTGTTATGACTACGCAGAACACACCAAAATCACTTTTTGATGCTGGTCAGGACCTCAATACTGCTCAGAAATGTGGCTTGAGGGCTGCTTTAACTCTCAGGGCTGCCCAAAATAGGCTCAGGTTTAGCCCAGGTTTTCCGAAAGGTAAAACAACAATGCCTCATCCACATATATAAGCTCAGAATGCAGCTCATATCCATATCCATGCTCAGAATGATCTCTGAAGAATCTAGTGAACACCCTATACAAATAGGAGGTAATAGGTAGTCATGATAGATAATATGTGATCTAATTTATACTTCCCTTTCTATTCTTAATCACACTGTTAATGGCAAGTAAGTTATCCACCGCATGTGGTTTACATTCTCAATGCAGAATTTGCAAAGGCTTATGATCATTGAGAATGATTCTCTCTTTTCTCAATAAATAATGTTTCCATTTTCTTAATCACACTGTTAATGGCAAGTAAGTTATCCACCGCATGTGGTTTGCATTCTCAATGCAGAATTTGCAAAGGCTTATGATCATTGAGAATGATTCTCTCTTTTCTCAATAAATAACGTTTCCATTGCTTCACTAGATTGAACCGATGTGTAAATCTTACGATGAAATATTGAAAATATGTGAAAGCGTTAATAATGTTCTTTTTTCCATTCCTTAGGTAGGAGAATGGGCAAGGCAAGTGACGTTCACTCATTGCATACCTAACTAATCATGTATTTATGCACAATATTTACATTCTCTAGATAAATTGTTTATGATTTATTTCATTCCGATAGCATGGAGAGAGAAAGATGTCCCCAAAAGTGTTAGGAAAGATGGAGAACAAACTAATGGATAGAAAGAAAAGTAATAAAAGGTTTAAACTCCAAATAAAAAGAATATTGATGCATACTTCAAGGTTTTTCAAGGTTTTTATAAGTAGATTAATAGGTTTTTATAAGTAGATTAATAGTTTAGTATTTAATCAAAGATGCATCAATCAGACTTTCTAAAGTAGCAAAGCAAATGTTATAGCTTATCATTTACCATTCTTGTTTATATAAAACTATATTCTATTTTATGTGAGTCTATAAAAAAATTATTATATGTATATCATAGCATATTATCTAATTATACAAGCGGTATTAAATGAAAAACACATTATTCAATTGGAATTATGAATATTTACGAAAATAAAAAATATTAAAATGATCTAATGAAACTTAAAAAATGGTAATATAATGAATATAACTCTGTAAGACAAAAAACTTGTCCTACAGTCGCGACTGGGACGCTCTGTGCGCTAGGGTTGGAGCAACGGCACTGTTGAGAGAGAGCAGGCATGGCGGCGCCTGGGGGAGGGGAGGTCCCCCCCCCCTTCGAGATCGGATGAGGAAGCCTTTAGAAGGCTCCTCAATAGCAGAGGCAAGAAGTCCTCTCCCCCGAAGATCCCAAAATTTATCAAAAAGCTAGAGGAAATTCCTGAAATCTCCCTTCCTGAAGAAAAACCAATGAAGATAGCTCTGGCATTGGCTAAGCGAGGACTAGTGGGTCAGTTTATGGGTTTATGGCCCTCCACCAAGACCACAGATGACTGGATACAGAGAAATTGGAAGCCCAATCTGAAACATGGAATAACCTGTTACCCTGTTGGGAGAGGGTTTTTTGTGTTTGAATTCATCTCAGAAGAAGATCGTGACTTAATCTTTAGAAATGGCCCCTACTTCATGGGGACACAGGGCCTATACCTGAACAAATGGACACTAGATTTTGACCCCACGGTCGATCTCCCCAAAGAGGTGCCGGTGTGGGTCAGGCTCCCTAATCTCCCGGTGCATTGCTGGGACTTCGACTCACTGCAGAGAATAGGGAACGGAATCGGACGCTTCATTGGCAAAGCCGATAACAAGGGACAATACACATGCGCCAGAATTTGTGTTGAAGTGGATCTTGAAGCCAGCCTTCCTGAGGCAGTAAAATTAACAGTTGGATCTTGGACCCATTACCAGAAATTGGACTACGAGCACCTGCCCTTCAAGTGCAGGAACTGCCAAGAGCATGGCCACTTCCAAAGATACTGCCCCAAACTGGCCGCTAGGAAAGAAGATGCGGAAGAATGGCAGAAAATAAAGAAAGAGAAAATCTCTAACAATACCAAAAGCAAGAAGAAAACAGCCCAAGAACCTCCAAAGGAAGGCAACTCAACGCCTAATCCCCAGGAATCTCCTAATGAAGCTCAAACCCCCACAAACGTTCCAGAAGTTGACGAAGTTCGGGCACCACAAGCCCCAACCGACCCAGTCCCTCAACCTGCTGCCTCTAGTCCGTCAAAGGAACACATTAGTTTGGGCTCGGAAACAGGAGCTGAATCCTCTGAGGAAGGAGATACTGAAGCAAGCAGTCCATTAGGCACCCCAAACCAACCAAAGCGTGGACGGAAGACTGAGAAGAAAAGAAGGGAAGAGCAGTCCTACAAGGATGTGGTTCAAGGCTCACAGCATACCATTCCAGAAATGATGAACACCAAATCGGGGATGAAGCTAGGGAAGACCCCGAAAGGGGGCCATCCCCCTCAACCAGGTAAATAATGCAATACGTCTCCTGGAACTGCAGAGGACTAGGCAGCTCTCTAAAAGAAGAAGCTATAAGGGATTTAGTAAGAGTAATGAGGCCGGAAGTCCTCCTAATCCAGGAGACGAAACTGGAGGAGGAGGCTCTCCTCCAAGCAAGTAACTCGTTCTGGAAGAAAGGCCCGGGTAGGGCTGTGAGTGCAAGAGGAGCTTCGGGAGGCTTGGCAACGTTCTAGGACTCTGCAAAGCTCGATCTAGTAGAAGAAGAAGGAACCAAGCACTGGTTATTCACCAAGCTGCTCCATAAAGAATCCGATCATCTCGTAAGCCTTTTTAATATGTATGTTCCTGTCTCTTTTGTTGAGAAAAAAGAGTGCTAGGATTCCTTAAAACTTTTTCTTAACCAGCATAACCCTGAAAATTTAGTAGTGCTGGAGATTTAAATGTAACCCTTGCTCTGGCCGAAAAAAAAGGGGGATCAATAGTCCGGGATCCCGCAAGAGAGTGGGTGGAAGACTTGATGCTGGATTGGGAACTTGAAGATATCATTCCTGACAGTGGAAAGTTCACTTGGTCCAATAAAAGGATAGGACCTGGTCACATAGCTGCCCGCCTAGACCGGTTCCTTATTCATTCTTCCTTCCTTACCCTTGGACTTATGGCGACCTCCAAGATTCTCCCGCATTATACTTCTAATCATAAACCTATCTCGCTCTCCCTTTCCCTTGGGAAAAAGTTAGGTCCTATCCCCTTCCGGTTCAGCCCAATCTGGGTAAATCAGGAAGGATTCCTTGACATTGTGTCTAATTCCTGGAAAGAACCTGTTTATGGATGCCCCTTCTATGTCTGGGAAGGAAAGCTCAGAAGACTCAAAGCTGAACTAAAAGCTTGGGCTAAAGGCCTAAGATCTCCTACGGATGAAAGGAAAAGAATTCAGAAGGCTCTGGAACGGCACCAATTGGTCTTGGCAGAGTCCCCAGTCACTCTTGCTTTGCTCAACCGGGAAGCTGAACTTCAAAGGAAGTACCACAAAGCTTGTAGAGAAGAGGAAATCTACTGGAGAGTCAAATCAAGGACGCTTTGGCTTCAAGCTAGAGACAAAAACAATACTTTCTTTCACAAGCAAGCCCAAGCTAGGAAAATCTACAACTCCATCAATGAAATTCAGATGCAAGACCAAGTCATAAAGGATTTCAGTGGCATTAAGGAGGCTGCCCATTCCTTTTTCAAAAATCTCTATTCTGCCCCGGATCTGGAACCTGTGGACCCGAACTCCTATCCTCTCTCAAAAATTCCAAACTTGATCAATGATGATGACAACCAGCTGTTGAATAGTCCGGTGAGTATTCGTGAAATCAAGAAAGCCCTCTTCAATATGGATCCGGACAAAGCTCCTGGGTCGGATGGATTTACAGCCCGGTTCTATATTTCTTGCTGGGACATCATTAAAAAAGACTTGTACAGAATGGTCAAGAAGGCTCAGAACTGCACCAAGTTGGGTGGCAGCACCAATTCCTCGTTCTTGGCCCCCATTCCAAAAGAAAAAGGCGCTAAGAACTTCAACAGATTTAGGCCTATATCCCTCTGTAACACGGGATACAAAATCATTACCAAAATAATGGCTAACAGACTCAAAAGAATCCTACCAAAATTGATCCCGGAAAATCAAGGCAAGTTTGTGAGAGGAAGACAAATTCTGGACAATATTATATTAGTCCAAGAAGCCATTCATACCAGCTACAAGAAAAAAGAGAAAGGTATGGTAGTAAAGTTGGACCTGGCCAGTGCCTTTGACAGAGTCAAGCACGATTTCCTTTTTGCAGCCATGAGAAACTTTGGGTTCAGTCAGAAATTCATAGAGTGGGTTAAAGCTTGCATTTCATCCCCCTTGGATAGCTCCGTTGATTAATGGTCGCCCTACCAGCTTCTTCCAGGCCTCAAGAGGTTTAAGGCAAGGTTGCCCTCTTTCCCCAGTGCTCTTTGTCATCCAAGCTTCCGTTCTAAGCTTCCAACTGAACAGAAGTCTCCAAAACAGATCTCTCTCGGGTATCAGAATCGTTCCAAAGGTCAAGGATGTAAACCACGCCCAGTTCGTTGATGATACTCTTTTATTGGGAGCGGCCAACCTCAATACAGCTAGGAACTTTAAATCAGAACTTGATTTCTACAGAGACAGCTCTGGAAGTGAAATAAACTTCCACAAAAGTAAGATCTATGGCTGGAATTGCTCTCCTCGCGAAATGCTGGAATTATCTCGGACTCTTGAAATGGAAGGCATCACAATCTGGGACACTTTTACCTACCTGGGCATTCCAATCTTTAAAGCTTCCCCTAGAGTTGTCCATTGGCTGCCCCTTCTGGACAAACTAAAAAACAAAATCCACACGTGGGGAGCAAATTGGCTCAACAAAGCAGGTAAAGTTATCTTGATGAACTCTGTCCTTACCAGCCTTCCAATCTATCAATGCTCGGTTCTTTTAGCTCCCAAAACCATAACTAACAAGATTGATGAGCTGCTCCGTCGCTTCCTTTGGGAGGGTGGCCGAAACAGTGAAAAGAAGCTGCACCTTGTGAGCTGGGACAAGGTCACAAAGCCAAAAATGGAGGGGGGCCTTCAAATCAGAGATGTGGCCACCCAAAACCTAGCCATGGGTGGCAAAATTCTTTGGAACATGATCACTGGGAAAAGAACTTGGAGCAAGCAAATCCTCCGGAAAAAATACTTTACAGGAGACGAGGAAAGATGTCTTGAAAAGCCCACAAAAGTGCAGAAAGGATCCCCGATCTTCTCGCTCTGCAAAAGGGCCCTCCCTCACTTCACCTCAAAGCTCACGTGGGTTCCAGGAAACGGGGAAAAAATAAAAATCTGGGAAGACTCTATATCCTTGGGGATCAGCCTCTCAATGGATTAAACGAGCTGGGGAACATCAAAGCTTGGCTTCTTGCCAACAACTGCAGCACACTGTGGGACATTTCCTCCTGGAAAAACGATGACAAAGAATCCTGGGAAAGCTGGAACCTTGGAGATTATCCGGATGAGCTCAAGGAGGAAGCATTGAAGCTGTTGGAACTCCTTCAAGGGAAGTCGCCCATTAGTGCCAGATCCAAAGATAAACGGGGTTGGGGCTCAGGATCGGGGAAATACACAGCAGCTGCTAGCGATGCTGCTATACTGGAGCTGCCTTGGGTCCCTCCCAATCCTGCCCCGTGGAAAGCTCTCTGGAACTTCCCGTCAATTCCAAAGGTTGACATCTTCATATGGACTCTGATTCACAATAGTATTCTGACCAGCGATAATCTCAAGAGGAAAGGCTGGGAAGGGCCATCACGCTGCCCTCTGTGCAATCGCGCTGAAGAAACCGCCGAGCACCTTTTCATCACCTGCGATTTCACTCAAGAAGTTTGGAGGATTATGTTAGGACCCATCGCTGTCAGCTTGCCAAATTCAATAATGGAGATGATAAGTCGCTGGAACTTCCTCTCTCCCTTCAACCTGAGCAAAAAAAATCTCCTCAAGATCACGTGGATGTGGACCCCCAAATTCCTGTGTTGGAAGATCTCGCTGGAGAGGAACAATAGAATTTTTAAGGAAGAAAGCAGACTCCCTCCTCAAGTCGCTGTTAAATCCCGGAGCATGTTATCAGAAGCTTTAAATACGAAGGCTCTCATCAGTAACACGACTACCCTCTCTGCTGAAGAAGATCGCTGGCTTAAGGAGTTCAAGCCGAATCATCAGAGCATTGAAGCCATCAAACCTCTTCAAAAGACAAATTGGGAAATCAGGCTGGATGAACAGGATTTCATTAAGTGGAGATCAGCCCTCGATGAATGGTGCCTTTTCTTTGACGGGGCCTCGAAAGGGAATCCGGGTCAAGTTGGAGGAGGAGGCATCATCTTTGAGCCATCCGGCAAACTCCATCTGTCCTATGCATGGGGCCTAGGATACGCCTCCAACAATCAAGCTGAGTATCTAGCGCTGTGGCAGGGCCTAAACCAAGCTAGGAAGCTGAACATCCAAAAGCTTACTATCTTTGGTGACTCCAGACTGATTGTTACAGCGTTACACACTAAGAAGGTGCCAACGGATATTAAGCTTGCCCAAACATACAGAAAAGTCCTTCTCCTTCTTTCACACTTCAGAAATTATAAGGCTCATCATGTTCTAAGGAATCTAAATAGTATTGCGGATGCTGAAGCCAACCGTGGTACTCTTCTGAGCAAGAGCCAGCTAATTGTCAATGGAGAAAGCTCAAATTACGCGCTTCCCTAAGGCTAAGGATGCACTAGCCCTGTCTCATCACGTGGGCATCTACAGCAATTAAGAAGCTAGAAATGATGCGACCAAGCACAGTTTTTGTCGTGGGTGTTAAGCTGGAGATGAAGATCAGCATAGTTTATTCGAATATGCATTGTAAAGGCCCTGGCAGCCCATTTGCCAGTCTCTAATTAAAATTCTAACCGTTCTCGTAAAAATAAAAATAAAAATGGTAATATAATAATTAGTGGTTGACGAAGTTGATTGTAGTTTGTAATTAGTTGATATGGTAATTGGAGATAATCAATTCAATAGAAGACAGAAATTGATGAAAAAAAAAACATCAAGTGATGCAAATTTTGAAAAAAGTCCTACTTAAGATAGTAAAGAAAAAATAATAATGAAAAAGAAGTATTTGACGAGAATCAGAAGACAGCTTTAATGTAGAGGGGTGAAAGTTTTGAGGGCATCTTTCTCTTTGGTATGGGAAATTAATTGTGGTGCCTATTCTCCCTTGTAAGAAAAAATGAATTATGGAGAAGTGGTGGATTGGTTAGAGTCCATATATGTGAATATGGAGAATACCAGTGTAGTATTTGATAAATACCTTGCAATTTCTATAAAAAAAGGCAACTCTCCATAAACTAGGTCTATTACTCTATTTTCTCAAGAAAATGGCCTTGGAAATAGATTTTCAGAAGTGGTGTGAACAATGTTACCATTCATGTTATATGAGGATTCTACATGTGATTTTCATCACATCATTTGCGATTTGTATCACAAGGATCCAGCTTGCAAGGTGATTCATTGGATGGATTAGGGTACATGTGTGCTTTGGCTTAGAGATGTTGCTCACATTTGATTGGTTAGAATCCATATATGTGAATATGGACAATAAGAGTGTAGTATTTGATAAATACCTTGCATTTTCTAAAAGAAAGGCAACTCTCCATAAACTAGGTCTATTACTCTATTTTCTCAAGAAAATCCCTTTGGAAATATATTTTCAGAAGTGGTGTGAACAATGTTACCATTCATGTTATAAGAGGATTCTACAAGCGATTTTCATCACATCATTTGTGATTTTGTATGACAAGTATCGAGCTTGCAAGGTGATTCATTGGATAGATTGGGGTACATGTGTGCTTTGGCTTAGAGATGTTGCTCACATTTGATTGATTTGATGGTTGGGTGGTTGCTAGGAGGTGATGGATGATGTGTGTGCATGTTCTAATGGTGGTCTAGTTGACAAGTTAGCATGTGCCTAGTGATTAAAATTCTTTGATAGTATTGGCATGATTGGATGCCTTATGGCTTAGGATTCATACAATTATTTAACACGGTGCATTTCATATAGAGGAAACCAATCAACTTGGGATCTCCTAAGTCTTAAGTGCTAATAATTATGCTCTAATGTGATAATTAGATTAAGGGTGCTATACTATGGTTTTTTAAGGTTTCATGATCTCAATTAAGGTGGTAGCACCCTAGGCATTTGGATGTCAAATTTTCGATGGTTTGCTCTTTGAAATTTTGGACATAATTCTCTTAAATGCTCCTTGTTCACATTAACTAATGGTTATTTCTGGATTGAATGATGTTTGAACCCTACTTGATTTACTTGATTGAATGCCCTAAGGCTCAAGAGATGAAAGGGTATTTCACACTTGAGCCACCTTATTATGACATCTATCACCTTATTGTTGAGTGCTCCTCTATGACACTTTTAAAGGGTGATCTGGTATGGTTTGACCTAGTTTTGACCACATCAAGGCCTATTGAGGGAGCATCCTAGCTCTCTTGCATGATTTCACATTTGGAAAGGGTTCAATTTGAGATATGTTATGGTTTTCATTGGAGTGCCTTCCTGCATGGCACATTTATCAAGGCATGTATGCATTATTTTGCTTGAGATGTTGGCACACCTCTTTGTGTCCATGGAGAGAAACAACTTGCGGTATGTAAGCTAAAGTTCATAGTGTATGTAAGCTAAAACTCACAAGGTCATCACCTTAGCACTCTTCTGTAGGGAACACTATTGTTAAAGAATACTAGCATAGATCCAAATCCTAGGCTCTATCAAGCACCGAGAGGGATCAAATCTCTCGAGGTGCAAACCTCTTCTTAAGCATTGCACTCAAGGAAGCTTTGGTGTGTCCTTTATACAGCCATTGATTTGATTCAAACCAAAAGACACATCTTTTTATTTAAGGTGGGCATTTAATATTTTTATTCTTAATATTTAATATTATTTATGGCCGACATATAATATGTTTTATTATTTTTCATTTTGTTAGGAATGAACATTACAACATCTCCCCCATACATGGTTTTAAAACCATGTGCAAGGCCCTCCTAAAACCATGGGTTGTTTAGGAGGCCTTGCACNNNAAGTCCCTCCTAAACCATGTACAATAAAACCATAGGTCGTTTAGGAGACCTTGCACATTGTTTTAAAACCATTTGCAAGGCCCTCCTAAACCATGTACAATAAAACCATGGGTTGTTTAGGAGGCCTTGCACATGGTTTTAAAATCATGTGCAAGGCCAACATTTTTTTTGCAGATGATTCAATTTTTTTATTTTTTATTATTTTGTTAGGTAGGAACATTTCAACATCTACCCCATATTGTGTTGTTTTTCTGACCGGCATTTTCTTTTATGATAATTGAATTTTTTATTTTTTATTGTTTTGTTAGAGGTAGGAACATTACAACATCTACCCCATATTAGGTTGTTTTTGTGCCCGACATTTATTTTGGCGGATAATTAAAAATTTTATTTTTTATTATTTTGTTAGTAACAAACATAATATGGACAAACGTTACAAGATAACCTTACAAGATCTCCCTCATACTGGGATGTAGAGCGCCTCTCCGCGCAATTATATTATTTATAAAAGGAAGATCTAACAACCTCGACACATTCTTCAAGGATGCATTCTTCAAATGGGTTAGGGTTATTTTCTTGGTCAAAATGGTTAGCATGGCACATTTCACAAGGGAGCCTCATCTATCATATTATTTTTGCTTGGTCAAGGTTGTTGCTCACGCACATTTATAAAAAGGCAAATACAAAAGTAGTTGGATTGGCACATCCTCCAAGGGCACATGACCTTTGTCTTGTATCTCATGCACATGTGGGATTATGTTACACTTTGAACATATATTATATGGAGTTAGGTACCAAGAACCCTTGCTTTGAGGTGTGGGTTGGAAGCTACGTGTGCCCCAAAAGAGCCTTGATGCACACGTGGGAGGTTATTCACTTGGTAAATGTGCTATGGAAGATGTAACATTTGTTACAAGTTGGTTTAAGCCACATGTGTGGACTTTCCTGAAGGGAGCACTTGTTCACATTGGGACTCTATTCACACATGTGGATTCTCATGAAGCATGCACTTATGGAGGAATTGTTAATGGAGTATCATGCTTAGTCAACAACATTTTGTCCATCTAGAGCCTTGTTCACAAGTGTGGTTATCTATCTTGAATGGTGTAGTTGCTAAAGGAATTATTTATCATTTTATTAAGGTGGTAGCATAGTCGAACTACTCAACTTAAGGAGCCAACCTAGATTATTGTGGGAGGTTGTTTCTAACTAACTCTATTATTTTATTAGGGGAGGCGGGAGGGGGAGGGACGCTCTTCGGTCCCGATGGAAATTTGAACTTCACTTACTCTTGGAATTTGGGAATTGAATCCAATAACATGGCGGAAGCTTTGGCTCTATGGCAAGGCTTAAATCAAGCTCTTCTCCATGGTATACAGGACCTTTCGGTAGTGGGGGATTCCAAGTTGACTATCCACTTCATCAACTCTCAAACGTTTCCCTCCTCTAATCGTCTTCGTCAAGTTCTTCGAAGAATCTCTATGCTCATTCCTCTCTTCCGATATATAGATTTCTTTCATGTTCTGCGAATGAATAATGGACAAGCAGACAAAGCCGCAAATGAAGCAATCCCCTTGGGCAAAGGGGTCCTTAAACTTAATGAAGTGCTTAGTCTACATCATATTCCTTAATCCCACGGGCTTGGACTTGAGGATGGAAGGATCGTTAATGTGGAGAATGGGCCCCAGGCCAAGTGTCACGTTCCATCGCGGCCGGGTGGTGGCACTCCTCGTAGGTGGCGTCGAATCCCATGGCACGTTCCATTATATCATGTCCGAGCTCATGCTTATCGTCACTCCTACGCCCGCTCGTCATGCTCGCCCTAAGATGATGTCTTCTCTGCCTCTACTGTTGAGGGAGCGTCCTTTCCGCTGTATTTCGGAGCAGGTGGAGTTACGGCAAAAGATCTCTCAAACTTTATCGAGCTCGCGTGAGGTTTTAATCTACAATTATGGGTTCTCATTTGGGCGAGTGGATTATCCCAGTGCTGTCCGGACTAGAAGGAACTCTCCAGGTGGAAAAGTTAATGGGTTTGTTGGACTCGAGCTCTGTTATAATTTGCATAGTACGGGATCGGTTAATGAAGCTCCTCAAAATCTGATGAATTGGCCGTCGACATGCTCCAATCTCTGGGTAATGATGCTTCCATTATGCCATATGAATAATATTTGGATTGTTCGTTGTTATCTCTTTCGTCCCATTTCAGGAATCAGGGCCATTGACATTCTGAAGGTGGCGGCTCTCTCTCCTCGGTGGCGAAGCTCCTTGTTCCCCTGCGTTTTCAGACAGCTAATCCTGGGTGGTATGGCGAACTCTGAAGGTTCTGCCTCCTCCTCACCAGACCCAATGGTGGAATTGGATGCAGAGGTGAAGGTTTTGAGACGCCGGGTTCGACGCCATGGTCATTTTCTTCAGCAATTAGACGAGATGGGGGGACGTCGCCTTGACCAAATTGAGGAGGACATGGGTCGTTTCCAATCAGACCTCATGGCTGCTCTGTGGATGCTGGAAGAGAAGGTCTCGGTCTCTCTGGATAAACTGGAACTCAGGCTGCAAAGGATGGAAGGTACAATGGCAAAAAAGCGTGATGCTGGAATTTCAAGCCATACTATGGGTCAAACTACTGCCAAATCATCTTCTGGAGCTTTGGGCAAACAGCCTTCTGGAACTATGGGCAAACAGCGTTAAATTCAGTCTAGTCTCTGTCCTCTCTGTCTAATCTTTTTGGTTAAAAACTTAAAAGTCCTAGTTTTGCTAAGTCACAGGCATCTGTATTTAAAGTTTGAAGTCTGTATGGATCTCTATAGCTTCTGGAGATGTAAACTCTTTGGTGGCCCAGCCACTGTTTTATCAATATAAAACCTATCCGTTTCTGTCAAAAAAAACTAACTCTATTATTTTATTATTTTTGAATCTTCTCAAAGAATTGGCTACATGAGAGGACTATTATATTGTTTCTCCAAGAAAAGATATAGAACTCAGCAACTTATTGCCTCTTTTGGTAAGGAGTTTGTTGAGGAGGTTAGGAATGTAAGACTTTATTGTATTCCTTGCAAAACTAATGGATCTAAGAAAACAATTATTTGTTTATTGTAAAAGGAAGTTGAGTTAAAACCAATATAAGGGTTTTCTCTCTTCATTTGGAGGGGGAATGGTTTGACTTTGAAGAGAAACTAATATAGAGAACCGTACGATGCCAATGGATTATTGGATGATGGCATTGCAACCTAGTTGGAATCTAGTTGGTCAATTTGCATTGTTGGAGGTCTTTTCATGGAGTGGCATCTAGTGTGGTTGACTTCTTTGAATTGAATACCTAGTCGTGAATTTATTTCCCCTTTCTCTTCATATCATAAGCCTAATGCATGTATTCCATTAGCATTGTTTCCATAAAACAAAGTACTAGGTCTACATGTCAATGATCTTCCTTCCATGTAATAAAGACATGTTGTAGATTAAGTGTTCTTACATCACCTACAAAAATTTGCTTTAGTAATCGACAAGTAAATTAGGTGGTAACTCCTTCATCTGGATATCCATCTCTTTCCCTTTGCGAGATGAGTCCTCATAAGCTTTCTATTCCTTAATTCCATATGCCTAATGAACCTAACATTATTCTTGATACCACCATCGCCCATCCTTTTTATAATCCATCTTCTTAAAATTGTGTTTTGCTAGAGTTAACCTCTCCTTTTCACCTTGACCTTTATGATACAACTTTAGCAATCCTATTCCTTGAGAAGCATCCCTTGTGTCGGAGGAAAGACATCCTAAAGAGTAGAAGGGAGTTTGAGTTTGGGTTGTAACAAACAACATTAGAGGAATAGGATGTCATTTTCCTATAATATTATTGAAGCCTCAGGAATCAATATGTGTCTTCGATCTTTGCAACAGAATAAGCTACTAGATGAGTTCCCATCCAAGGTACTCAGAACATATTGGGTTCATTAACTTATGTGCGGTGTTGGTGTGAGGATTTTGATCCTTCCAACCATAGTATCATTATTCGAGTTCATATATGAATACGAATACAAATACAATTCGATACGAAAAAAATACATAAAGAAAAAGTTTAGTACAACTAATATACGGAAGTAGACATCTCATAAGTACAAAAAAATCATTTTTAAGATTTAAAAATAAAAGAGGCCATTCAAAATTTTGAAGTGGATTAAGTAATGTGTGTTACTTAAACCGTTTATTTAAAAGATTACGTGGAACAATAGCCACGTATTTGTTTAAAATGATTCCTAAGTTTTCGTGTGTCTAGATTTTACTTTGCTTTGTTTTGAAAATCACTTTTTAAATGTGATTTGAGTTTGTACTTATTTATAAGAAAAATAATATACACTCAAAGTTATTTTATTAGTAATATTTATTCAAATTTTTAAATATAAACATTGTAAATATATTTAAGTATTTAGTTAACTTTACCGTATCGTATCCATATTATGTTGAATATTTGCTGAATTTTGAATTCTAAACGAGTTTTCATACTGGAACTTCCAATACAGCCAAATCTTGCTAATATGCTTCCAACCCCAATCAACCTATATTTCTTTGTGGATTGAGTTTAACACCAAAATGTTGAATAAGAGACAATCTTGCATAAAGATTTGGTATAGTTCTTATATATAGAATCATAGTTTTCCACATATCAAGCTAGTCCTTAGCTTTATAGGGAAGTAGATCTCCCTTAATTCAACTTCTTGACCAACTTCAAAACTTCATGCAAAAGGTGAAGAGTACCTAAATTACCCCAATGATTACTTTCCCTGCCAAGCACTTCTAGCATAGAAAGATACATAGAAAGATCTCAAAGTGTAGTAAATCTCTTGAAATAAAAGTCTAGGATAACAAGGAGTAGGGTGCAAATATCATGGCTCAACAAGACTATTAGTGTTAAGAAAGCAAGGAGGTTGCTAAGTCTTTCAGTGAACCGAATGCAAGAAATGTCTTGCAAACTTCAGCAATTTATGGCAGGAGGCAAATCCAATAGCATAATAAGATGAAGGGTGCCTCCTATGTTCAAAAAACTACCAATCGTCCATTCAAGTCAACTAAAGGGCTAGGGAATTAGAAGATTGTGAATTATAAGGATGTAACATGTAGCGACATAAGTTACAAACTATTATCTAATAGATGTTGATCAATAATTTATTCAGAGCATTAGAAAGGAATGGTCTAGTGTGATTTGTGTCTTAAAGTATAAAATATAATAAATAATAAATAATGCATGTTTTGTATGTATATATAGTGTGATGTGTATTTTAAAGTATAAAATATAATAATTAATAAATAATGCTTATTTTATATGTATATAGTAAGATTACAACTCCTGGTGATCATTTCTTTACATGATTAATAGTCATTTGTACTATTTATTTATATCAAATATTTGATCAATATTGATAAAATTTATTCGATAAATATTTGAATGATTTACTGTTATGTATGCCTTATAAAATATAATAATTAATAAATAATGCAATTTTGTATGTTCCTTACATGATTGGTACTATTTATTATATTATATATGTTAATTTAATAATACATAGTTTGTATGTTCCTTATACGATTGGTGGTCATTTGTAATATTTATTATATCATATATGTTACATGTAGTGATTTGTGTACTATTCTTTATATATTTATCAATATTTTATATATATTTCATAAGCATTGCCTATTAACATGTAAAAATGTATGGACAAAGATCGATCCACAAACCAATGACCCATTTAAACGGCTTATGGTCGTAAAATGCCCAATAGTCAACAAAAACTTGAGAGCATAAGAATCAATGAGCAAGGCTCAACAAAGGTCAAATTGCAGTTTAGTAACCAGGAGAAAAATAACCAGCGTAGATCCAAATCCTAGGCTCTATCAAGCGCCGAGAGGGATCAAATCTCTCGAGGTGCAAACCTCTTCTTACGTGTTGCATTCAATGAACTATCAACTTTGGTGTGTCATATATAGAGCCATGGATTTGATTCAAACCAAAAGACACATCTTTTTATGTAAGGTCCACATATAATATTTTTATTATTAATATTTAATATTATTTATGGCCGACATATAATATTTATTATTATTTTTTATTTTATTAGGAATGAACATGACAACATTTCCACATACATGGTTTTAAAACCATATGCAAGGCCCTCCTACAACCATGGGTTGTTTAGGTGGCCTTGCACATGGTCTTAAAACCATTTGCAAGGCCCTCCTAAACCATGTACAATAAAACCATGGGTTGTTTAGGAGGCCTTCCACATGGTTTTTAAAACCATGTGCAAGGCCCTCCTAAACCATGTACAATAAAACCATGGGTTGTTTAGAAGGCCTTGCTAAAACCATGTGCAAGGCCAACATTTTTTTGCGAAAAATTCAATTTTTTATTTTTTATTTTTTATTATTTTGTTAGGTAAAAACATTATCTCCCCCATATTGTGTTTTTTTTTACCCACATTTTTTTACGGACAATTAATTTTTTATTTTTTTATTGTTTTGCTAGGTAGGAAGATTACAACATCTCCCCCATGTTAGGTTGTTTTTCTGGCCGACATTTATTTTGGCCTGTTTGTGCTAGAAATTGTTCCTAGACTGCCACAAGAACAAGCTAACACAATCTCAAAATGAAATAGAATAAAATTGGTTTTTAGGGTTTTGGTTTATGATTTTGCTTTTAAAAACTTCATCAACAAGGAGGAAATAAACATCCATAAGCTAATACAGAACTGAATCATGCAAGTTGGATAAACTGGGGATCAAACACATCCCAATAAGCCATAAACATTACACATGAAATACTAATTCCACCCACAGGCTACAAGCATTTATATGAATAAACCTTTAAACAGGAAATGAAATTGTAGACTGAGCAATCAACCAGATCAGAAATGAAAAAGCATGACAGGTAAAAGGGCTTATCAGTTTATATATAATTAATAACAATCATCCACTTACATAAGAGTTATAAATGCTAGCTTGAGAAATCAAAGCTCCAAAAGTCTCTCCTTGAGTGAAAAATCCCCCCCAAAACTGTATGTTTGTCTTCCTTTTATCATTACAAAGGTAAAGTAGTTCCATAACTACCTTCTAGGTCAAAATTTGAAACAGTTACATCAATTAGTTACATGATAACTCAAAATCTTTAGAGACAATTAACCCAAAAATAGCAAATCGGATTTGGGGAAATTTGGTGAATTTTTGAAAATTTGGGTCTCAAAGACGCCTTCATATCTCTCGATCCGAGACACCTGTGCAAAACCTGAGAGAGGTTTTTTTAAATGAGTCTATTATGAACAAAAACCTCTCTTGGTTTTTTAAAATTCCCCTTCAATTGATCGAAAAACGTTCTGGAAATTTGTGACTAAAACAGGAAATTATTAAATAATTCAAACCCTGAAAATAGGCCACAAAGATGAATTTGAATCTCTCAAACGATAACAGCTGTTGCAAAACTGAGAGAGGTTTTTGTGAATGCGTCTGTTGTGGACAAAAACCTCTTTTGGTTTTCCATAATTCGTTTCCAGCACCTCGTAATGTGCTCCCAATGATAATGACAAAAACAGGAAAAACAAAGCTGCTACAGGAATCTCCTTTTGAAAATATTTGACAAAGGACTCAAAAATGAGGGTTAGATTATAAAGCAAAACTTGGAATAAAATTTTATTATAAGTTTTTGAAAGCTTAAAGATATACACATTAACTAATAAGCCCAAAAGACAAACCTTAAAACTAAAATAATGAAATAATTCAACCATTAAAAGCATTAAATCCAACAAAAAATATTGATTGTCAAAAATTCTTCAAATCAACATAAAGTGTAAAATCATTTTAAACCAATGGTTGAAAATTAGGACAAAAAGAACAGATAAACTAAGAACAAGATCTATTTATAACATGGCCTATAATTAAAAAAATTATTTTTTATTAATAAAAATAACGTTACATAACGTTACGTAACGTTATGTAACATTACAAAATCTCCCCCATATTGGGTTGTAGAGTGCCTCTCGACGCAATAATAAAAATAGCGTTACATAACGTTACGTAACGTTATGTAACGTTACAAGATCTCCCCCATACTGGGCTGTAGAGCGCCTCTCGGCGCAACAATAACTATGATGCGAACTTTTAATCCATTCTTGTATAAGTAGCAGGTGTTGAATCGTTAGTATGAAATTCTTGACAAGCGCATTAGTACCAAGAAATCGATAAAGAAGCAAGGATACTTTCAAAACAATCGAAGTAGCAGCTGGTTAGTCGTTAGTTCGAAATTCTTCATAAGCGCATTAGTACCAAGAAATCAATAAAGAAACAAGGACACTTTCCAACAATCAAAGCAAAGAAGTAAAAATCCCTTGACAAATATAAGAAATGCCATTCTCTAAACGGAGAAATAAACAAGATAACAATATTGAAGAACAGTTGGGAATTCCCATGCTACAGGAATCCACCATTGAGAAGAAATTGATAACCAAACAATATTTCAATACATTGTTCAATGGTTGGATACTTTTTCATCAAAGATTGACTCCGCCCCTCTAGCACTGAAATTGGCAATGAAAGAGCATCGTCTAATCGAAAGACAACCCCTTGATTACTCATGTCTATAAATATTGTTACCTTATTAGATAGGATGAGTTGTTGCCATAGCTTGAGAATAAAGAAAAAGAATAGTTGATTCCATTGCAACATACCTATTGAGTTAAAAGAAGAAAAAATATTTTTGAGATAAGCCATTTTAAGAAGTACAAAGCTTAGTCTGACGCGATGCTATTGGAACTGATAAGTTTGAACCAAAATAACCAATTCGAACCCATTTTGAGGAAAAAATGGATCTAACTAATCTTTCAAGATGATTTTGGGTTGGTTCAGGCCATGAAGCAATCTTGGCAACTGGTACGGTTCTAAGTTGGTCGGTTTTGTGGTAAATCAATTCATGCACCCACCACCTTAAAAAAACAAAAACAAAAAAGAAAGAAAGAAAAATGTTCTAGAGGCTCCTAACTAAAAGTAATATATTTAAAGACAATCCTCCCCCTTCTCTTTCCACACACAATTCCCATTGAAAAGAGTTAGAGGCAATGAATTCAATTTGGTGCTGGCATGTTTCTTTGGGGATTTAATTTGCATCATCGACTTACCGATAATTCATGTGCCTCGTTCGAAGGTAAGGTATGTATAGAAATGTCAAAGACCTTGTTCTCTTTAAACTTAAATGGTTGATATCTTGTTTATAAATTAAAACATCATAGTTTTCCTATTCGAAGAATTTTTTACTATTTAAGCCATTCTCAGGAGTATTAAAGGGAGGGGAACTTTGCATGGAAACATTGTAATGATGTTAAGGGAAAGTTATTTGCAATCACTATAAAAATCAAATCAAGGGGCAAGAGTACATAAGGCAGAATGCTACTTGGAAAACATTTAAAAATAACACTTCCCAAAATAGTTGGTTGATTTAAAAGGTCAAATGAAAGTAGTCATTGAATCCTAGCCAAAGGAGAAATCCAAGCAAAAATAGAGATTCGTGATGAGATAGGGAGAAGTGGAGAGATCCCTAGACTTACCATTCTACTGATCCCTTTAGATTCATTCCTCCATGTCACAAGGATTGGACTAACACACCTAATCCAAAATGAAAAAAATGACTCATTCTTTGTACCATGCACCACCCTTTGTTCTTAGTGCACCATGATAGTAAATGGAAGAAAGATTAAAAGGAAGTTACCTTACAATACATATGGTGGCAAACATACCTTTCAATCTCAGTTGGTCTCCCCATTACGAGCATATGTTAGACGTTATAGTTGCATGTGGTTCAATGTTCAGAGGCCCTAATTTGATTATTTGCAAGGTAATTTTATTCAATAAGGTTAAAAATATAAATGATGACATAAAGTAATTTAAAGAATCTTGGAAAAAAATTGCATGTGTCGTCATGTTCAATGAATGGGCCAATGGTAATTGGTAAAACCTCCAAGAACATCCATTGATAAACCTCCAAGAAAATCCATTAATACATAAATGATGACATAAAGTAATTTAAAGAATCTTGGAAAAATTGCATGTGTCATCATGTTGAATGAATGGGCCAATAGTCATTGGTAAAACCTCCAAGAAAATCCCAGTTGATAAACCTCCAAGAAAATCCATTAATACTAACTTCCATGGTCTACTTAGAACTAGAGGTGGAATGTACTTTTCTATCTTTTGATTGGTTGGCTTCAAGATGCTCCAAAGGGAACAAATTTTACAAGCTTTTATGCCATCTAAGCCAATCTCAGCCATACGAAATACCTCTTCAAATCCACGATCACCATCACCTTCACCACTCCAAATTTCTCTATTATTATGGAACAGTGTACCTTGCATAACAACTATAGTTTATCATCTCCCTGGGGAACACAAATAGTGTTAAATCTAGAATTCCATCCTTTCCCATGTAGTTGTGGAGCCTTCTCTATGTAGTCATGGAAGCATTTATTTAGCTCAATCATCATAGAGTTTTGCAAGACAACATAAATCTGCACAAAGTTTGGACATTGTGTATAAGCTTAATTGAGAGCATTAAACCATCTTGTTGAAAATCGAAATCACATAAATACTATCAGTCTAATTGTTGGTGGTCATGATAGGAACACGTGATCTCATATATGCTTCTCTTTTGATGCTTAATTACAATGTTAAAATGTTGCAATTAAGTCATCCACTTCATGTGGCATGCCCTTTGAATCCTACTTTCTGTTTAGAAAAACTGGAGAAGTTTTTAGTCACTATGAATCCCTCTCTTTTCTAAACAAATAAAGTTTCTAGCACTTCACTAGATTGAACCAATGCATATATCTCACAATGATGCAATAAACAAAAGCGAAAATGCTTTGATGCTCTTCATTTTAAAATCATAGCATTGGTAATGGACTAGGTGTGGAGGTGGGCAAGGCAAGTGGTGTTCAATTATTGCATAACTAATTAATTATGCAAGATCGTATGGTATTGACATTCTCTAATCGTGTTCATAGCCTAGCCAAATGTTTTGTGATTTTTTCAATACCAAAGCATGGAAAGAAAATGTCCACAAAATGGTTAGGAAAAATGTAGAACAAATAAGGATGGACTAAAAAGTAGGAAAAAGTCCAAAATAAGAATAAAAGGAATATGAATGCCATACTTCAAGGTCTTTCTAGGTAGGTTAATAGTTTAGTATTTATTAAAAGGTGGGCCAAAATGGACTTTCAAAACCCAATAAAATGGAAAGACAGTTAAAACCAACAAAATTGGGTTGAAAAACAATGAAAATGGCTAAACAATCATTAGAATGAATAGGAAAACCAACAAAATTGGACAAAAATGGCTAATGATTATGTCAATCGCAAACAAAACCTATGACTGTGGCACAATTGCACAAACCTTGCAAAATTATGTGGAATGGAAATTTTTTTTACAAATAGGCTCAAGTGATAACAAGTTACTTGTATAGCAATTTCTTATGAATCAAGAAATGGAGTCGTCAACACACCTATAAATCACATGAGCAACTTGGAATTGAACGCTTGAGGTGAATTTTAAGTAGGGAAAATTCCAAGGGGTCCAAGATTACAAAACTCTATTGAGGCCATAATATTATGACTCTAATACTAACTAATATGGGACAACAATCCAAAGATACTCACACAAGAAAAATAAGAGAGCAATTATACAAGTAGAGAGAGAAGATAATCAAAATTGACACATTGTATTAGCTAATTTAGAGAAGTATGAAATAATTGGAGAGTGGTCACCTTTGACCAAGTTCAAAATTGGTGGAGCTTGACCATATTTGACCAAGTCTCATTGAGTGACAAGAAAAATATAAGTAAATTGAGGTGGGAGATGTGCAACAAATCCCCCTATGAAATGTAGACAATAAGATCGGAAAAATAAAGTAAAAAAATAAATTACTATTATTTATACATACATTACTAAGTCTACTATGAACTTAGGGGTATCTTATCAAAGGAATAATCAGATAAGTAGTCAAAGAAGATATTTCATTCGACATCGATAACTAGGGGAGACAAGGCCCATTAGTGATGGTTTTTTCAAATGTGTAATGAGCATGTGCTCTAAAGTTTGGATATATCTATACTAAACCTAAAAGGGCTAAGAATATCTTCAACCATAATGGCATAATCTTCTTTCATATTAGAAGAAGTCTTGAAAGCGTACACATAAGTCCTGTTACGCTGCACCTGTACCCCGCGCACCTTCAGGTGTACCCAAGGGAGAGAGGGACAATTTTTTCTACCATGAGGGGTGTTATCGAGCAATGGTGGCCATGGCTAGGCCCTTTGGTCATCCTTTAGAGGTACTATGGCTTAATGGCACTGTTGACTACCCTTTATTGGGGTTTTTAACCTCGGGGTTGGTGTCTGGGACCCCTAAGGGTTGACGACTGGGTCACATGGCTCCATTCATGCTTATGTGCTCTGGTGGCCTTTGCTTCAGCTGTGAGACATTCGTCTCCCTTCATAGCCACTTAGGGCACCCTCCTCGCCCTTCAGTCAGTGGGTTCCTGCTCTCCCTGGCCTTATCTCCTTAGAGGAGAGACACCCTCCATGCCAGGCCTTTTCATGCTTTGAGGAGGGCGTCAAGGGATTTTACAGCATTCTAGGGGTTATATGGGGTATAACGCCCTCCGTCCAGCAGCCTACCTTGAGCCTACCTTAGGCTATATTTTATTCTTATTTTCTTTTAATTTCAGTTGACATTTCAAGTTGACTTATTTTAAGGCATGTAGGCCTGGATATTTTATAAAAAGTGAGTGTGAGATCAAATAAATAGATCTCCTCACTTTCATTTTAAAGACAGAACTTATGGGATAATACACTATGCACTTGTTTTACCCCTGTTAGGGTTTCTTTGGATGGATGGGATCCTCTTGAGGATGTTTTCTGGTTAATGCAAGCTATTTTATGGTAATTCTTTGGTGAATCTCTGCTTTTGGTGATGCTTTGATTTGTTGGATGAACCCGAGCACAAAGAGGTCAGGCGTTTTACCTTTTTGTTTAAATGTTGGTGGCTGTGCATGTTCAAGTCTTAGTGGTAGCCCTAGCTCTACACTTTGCCCGAGGATAGGCCATTACCTTCCTTCTTGTCACCTTAGCAAACAATGGCAGGTCTCCTTGTGAGGGTTCCCCAAGGTTTCTCCTTAGTTTTTCTAGGCTAGTTGCTTCACATAGGAACCCTCCCTCACTAGGTTAGCCATTCTCCCTAGATGTCCTAGGTTGGGTAGGGCTTGTGCTAGGGTAGGGTTTCCCTTGGTTTTCACGCCTTATTCCTTCAAAAACCTAGTTTAGGGTTAGATGAGTTAGTCCTTTAGATTAGTTTAGTGTTAATGTAGAACAAGGTAAGGGTTAACCCTAACTAGTCCTTGTCTTCACCAGCGCTGCCATCTACAGTTTGTTGCTCCTCCCCTTCGTTGCTACTGTAATAGACCTCACAGCCGGGTCTCCAGCTAGATCATCCCTCGCTACTCTCCTAAAGACCTCAGCCTCAACTTCACGGCTCCCATCTTAGACTTCGCTTCTCTGTTGCTTACCATCCCCTACCCTCGCAGTCCTCTACTAGTCTCTCTTTCTACCTTTGTTACCCTAGGCCTCCACCTAACTAGCCTCGCTCCTCCCTGAACTATTTTGCTGCCCCTCTTCTACCTCTTTTTTTTTCACCCTCGGTCTCTTCTTCTTAGGACTACCCCATATTTCGGGTTTGTTGGTAGTATGGTACAACATCAACCTCTTCTCCTCTTCATTCATCTGAGGTCCCTACCCATCTCCTTGGCCTGCCCTTATAGTGGCAGCCCTCCATTGGCTTCTCCAAGCTCCCCTAACCAACACAGTGGCAAGGAAAGGGTCAGCTCGCATTGGGATTGTCCACACATACAACCCTTAATAGTTTGCAAAGTTGTTGGTGAATGTTGATGATATCTAATCACTACTGCGTGAGCACATTCGACTTGATGTAAAGCATCGGATTATCATCATATTAATACACAGTCTGCAAATTATTAGTTGTACACACAATTTCCTTTTTTTAGTCGGCTAATGCACTATTGGTTAAATGAATTATATTTGTACAATAAGGACTCTAACGTTATAATGTTGCTATAATATGACTGGGGCTGAATGACTGAGTATATGATGTTGCTATAAAAAGCTTTATATATAATGTTGAGGATACTGCATGCATACCTAAAAAAGGGACTGATTTTAACACATGACGGAGGGTTAGTCTATCATATATACCATTTATGTTTGTCATTACAAAAACACTGTTGTTGTTCCTTCTTAACATACATGCATTCTGCACACATTGTATGAAGTTGGATGGACGTAATTAGTTGGTGAATGTTTGGTTTCATAAGATGGTTGCTTTACTACTGTTGCCATAAGCATTACTATGCCATGACTAGTACTATTTGTTTCTACATGTTGTTTGTGATTATGCTATGACTAATACACTGATGTACATTACTACATGCATATGTTTTTGTTTTATGCTAGTAAATACAGTGCCACATTTGTTTTTCTTGAAGGTCTTATTGGGTTATCATTATTACTTATGAATCATACCTTTGAATACTTGGCAGAGGATTGATACACTGCCACACACTATTGTTTGGTGGCACGTCATTGGTTTTGCTGCTAGTTCTTATCATCACTGGTCTTAACTGTACTAACACGACCTTTTCACTCCATAAGACACCGATCGTTAAACGAAGATATCTTTTTTGTTTTAGTGTCCTTACAGGATTGGAATAGGGCTCTCTCCTAGGAGGTTTCGACTTTCGAAGTAGTTGGGGACAAGTGACTAAGGTGACAGTGGTCAATTTTCCCTTATATGCATATCGGTGTCTTAGACTACCATTTCAACTGGTAACATTTCGGCGCCATTGCTGGAGACCTTTTCAAAATTTGAAGAGGTTGATCCAGAGTCATTCACACCCCTGGCAAGAACGACATTCGGTAAGAAAATTGGGGTAAGTCTCTCTTGGTATTTTGAAAATATTATTGTCAAAGACTAATCTTGCAGATCTTACCTGACGACTACACAAAGAAGAAGCCCAACAAGGCTTAACATTTTGGCGCCATTGTCAAGGACCTCAAATTCGTTGAGGTGACTTATCCGGTCAAGAACGACACTTTGGTAAGTCTTGAAGTCCTGATTGTATATGATTGCATACATTTATTTGAAATCACTAACCTGTAGGATTACCTGGCAACTCCACAAAGAACTCAGCCCACTCCATCAATCAGGTACGCCCTTGTTTCGTTCAGTGCTTTGGTGAGATTTGTTTAACTAACATGGCAAGTTTCTCCCGGCGACTCCAATCAAAGAAAAATAAAGAAGTACTCTTCAAAGACAAGGAAGTCTGACGAGATGGCATCTAATTATGAACTTTGGATGGATATATTGGATTTTTCGTGCATTCCGGGATTTCCACACAAGTATGCCATTCAAGATGGTGGGAAGGCACTTTTCCCATTATTCCAGCAGTACAAGCTATGTCACAAGGTTCGGGTTCGTGTTCAAGTTTGGCAAGCTTCAGGTTCAATTTGGGTTCAAATTTTCCGACGAGGTTTAGATGGGGTTCGGCATTGGTTCGTCTATATACATTTTTTTTAAATATATATATATATATATATATATATATATATACTATTTAGAAATTAGTATTGCTATATCATGAATTATAGCATAAATAATTTAAAAATAAACATTAATGAACCTTTAAAGATCAAAAATTAGCTTAATCATGATAACTATTATGTCAATTTTCAAATACTTGTAAATTCAAAAATTTTAAAATATAATGAAGATCTAAACATTTCATCTCATAAACACTTGGACCTGATCAAATTCTATACATAAATTGCAATATGAAACGGTGGATTGTAAAACATTTTATCCCATAAACACTTGCAAAGTTGCACATGATCAAACTCCAAACATAAATTGCATTCTAAAACTGCAGATTGCAAAATAGAGGATAAATAGTCTTCATGTTTCAAAATTTAAGGAAATACATAATGTCAAATAGTTATCATCCTTGAACTTGTTTCATAAAAACTTAAAATATGATCAAGCTTCTATTCTTGTGGCCTACTAGTAATATCATAAAGCTCTAAATCATCAAGAGCACATGGGGTGGTAAAGGCACTAGAATTCTGATCCTCATAGTCATCAATATATGGAACTCCATCATCATGAGGTTCATCTACATCATCATTGTCACCATCAAAGCCAAAATCTTCTTCTACACTAGGAATAGGCTCAAACCATGAGCGATATGAGCTAGAAGAATCGTTGGCCAAACTACTTAAAGCCAAATGTAAATTGATGCACACATAAACCAAATCTTCCAACCTTGAAGATAATAACCTGTTTCTTTTCTTGGTTTGGATATGATTAAAGCTACTCCAGTTACTTTCACAAGGAGAGGCACTTTATCCTTGACTCAAAACACGAATTGCAAAATGTTGCAATTCAAGTGTCTTTGCTCCATAAAACTGCCACCATCTTCCAGGAGGAATTTTGATCCTATCCTCTATGGAGGAAGCCTTTCCAAATATCCCCTCTTCCATCCTGTATCCCTGAAGTTGCTCTCTAAGCCTGCTAGCTTCTTCTCGATCTGGAACCAACCGCTCAACAACATCATGAAGGCCACTCATTACTTCAGCATCATTATGTCTTTAAATCCCAAACAACCTAGGGTCCAAATAACAAGATGTTGCATGCAAAGGACTATGCAACATCTTCCACCTTTTATCTATCATCTCACATATTTCCATGTACTCATTTTCCACATTGTTGAAGGATTTTGCAATTAATTCCTTACAACGATCCATGCCCTCATAAACAAAACCCATAGGAGTGTCACTATCAACCATCCGAAGCATGTCAACAATTGGTTCACGTACTTTTAAAATCTTCATAGCACTTTCCCAAAAAGCATTGCCTAAGATGATTTGTTCCAACTCCTTTCCTTTGGGTTCTTTTCAAAGGTGAGAGCTTTCCCACTCATTGCTGCAAATAACACCTCTCACACTTATCTTTTCCTCAACCACTCTTTTGAGAGTAGTATAATATGTTGCAAATCGAGTATCACAAGGCCTTAGCAACTCTTTGGATGCTTGCCTCCTATACAAACTCGGTGTGAGGTGATGGTTACAAATGAAGTGGGAAATGTGTTTCCCCTTTCGAATTACATCATCAATCCATGGAAACTTTGCTAAATCATGCAATAGCAAGTCTAGGCAATGAGCAGCGCAAGGGGTCCAATAAATTGTTTTGCATTTATCCATTATCATTTTCCCTGTTCCCACACAATTTGAGGCACTGTCTGTGACGACTTGAAACACATTTTTTTCCCCAAATTCAAGAATGGCTTCATGTAAAATCTTGAAAATATATTCCGATGTCTTCTTGTGTCCCGAAGCATCGATCACATTCAAAAATAATATCCCTTTAGGGTTGTAAACCAACACATTAATCAGTGGCCTATTATTCATATCTGACCAACCATTTGATAAAATTGTGCAACATGTTTCTTTCCAGGACTCCTTGATCTTTATTTAACAACCTGTTTGTTACCCATTCTTTTGACCTCTTGAGAAGAGTGGTCCTTATCGCTTCAGAGCTAGGAGGCACATATCATTTTCCAAATTCTGCAATCTTAGCACATGCATTCATAAAATAAGGACTTCTAGCCACATTAAATGGGATACCTGATTCATAAAAAAGATCAGCCAAGTCAACTTCCTGCTTCTGTACAGGTTTCCAAAGAGAGTTTAATGTCCTGCTCTCTCAATCTTGTTGGCTAAACCTGAGATGAACTTCCATCTCCAACTGTGCTTGAAGAAAATGGTGATGAGGGGTTGTAATTCATTCCCAACTCTGCCTGGATGCGTCGTCTTTTATTCTCATTTGTCTGTTGGTTTTTTTTATCATGTCATAGTCTTTTTGGAGTGTTTCCTTGAGTGTTTCAACACCCGTGGACATCCCTCAACAGCACCTCCTCTACCGGCACTAATTGACAGTAAGTGATCCATCAATCTTGTCAAAGACCCAACAAACTCAGAATTACATAACTTTCATTTTAGATGCCTCCCAACAAACCCATCGAGTATGTCCATATATTTCCATCCTTCTACTATTGATCTTCGAGGTGCCATGGCAAAGATTTCTGCAATATTTATTTCATAAATAATGTTCTAGTTCAGAGTTCGGAATTGCAATGACAAATTACAATCATAAATTAAACATCAAGTTCATTTTTTTTAATTTATCATTTTGTCATTCTATGGAAAATTAAAAATAAAGTAAAAACACGGTAATACAATAAAAAATTAATTAAATCAAAACAATAAATTAAATTAAAAATAAAATAAAACAGATAGCAAATTGCAATGATACTTTAAATTTATCATTTTGTCATTCTGTAATACAATAAAAAATTATAAAAAAAATCAAAACAAACAACAAATTGCAATGTGTTTTGTGGGGAAAAAATTTAAACTTACTATAAATTTGTAATACAAAATTATAAATAAAACAAAAATCCCATACCTAGCAGGTTGACCTGTAGGCTGTTACAGTCTTGCAGGTAGCTCGTGAGTCGTAGCTCATAGCTGGTGTGGCGTTGTAGCTCCAAGCCTCCAACGTTTTTCTCACTCGAAGACTACAGTCGCAGCTCCGAGCTCGGGATGAGTATCAGCAGGATACAGCGGCTTGGGTCCTCAGATGAATATCAACATCCTGCAGGGGTTCACAAGCACGACTTTACAGGCAAGCAACTCGCAGACGCAGCTTGGTAGGCAACGGCTTCTTGTCGCAGGGTGCATGGCAGCGTGCAAGTAGCAACTCCAGCAGGCGGTGTGTTCTTGTCACAGGGTGCGTGCAAACTCGCAGAGTGACTCTAGTCTTCATCTCGGGAGGGTGAAGTGGTGAAGTGGTAAACTGAACATCCTAATCGCCAAACACGTGAAAACACGTGCCCAAAACCCGCGCCAAGACATCTCGAACCTATGCCTTCAGGTTCAGATTTAAAAGGTTCGGATTAAGGTTCGGCAAACCTAAACGAACTTTTCAAATTTTTTTAGGTTCGGTGAACCCTGTGAGACATAGAGTACAAGTACCATGCAGCAACACATGTGCAAGAATTCATGCAATTCCTCCGAACAAGCAACATCGTACACGAAGACATCAAATTGAGGCTATTTCTACTATTGTGGGGTTGTAGCTCCAAGCCTCCAACGTTTTTCTCACTCGCAGACTGCAGTCGCTGCTCCGAGCTCAGGATGAATATTAGCAGGCTGCAGTGGCTTGGGTCCTCGGATGAATATCAACATCCTACATGGGGTCACAATCACGGCTCCCCAGGCAGGCAACTCATAGTTGCAGCGCGGTAGGCAATGGCTTGCAGGGTGCGTGGCAGCGTGCAGGTAGCAACTCCAGCAGGCAGTGTGTTCTTGTCACAGGGTGCGTGCAAACTCGCAAAGTGACTCCAGTCTTCAACTCGGGAGGGTGAAGTGGTGAACTGAATATCCTAATCAACAAAAACATGAAAACACGTGCCCAAAACCCACGCCAAGACATCTCAAACCTATGCCTTCAGGTTCGGATTTAAGAGGTTCGAATTGAGGTTCGGCAAACCTAAACGAACTTTTCAATTTTTTTTAGGTTCGCTGAATTCCGAACCAGGAAGTTTAGGTTCAGTGAACCCTGTGACATAGAGTACAAGTACCATGCAGCAACACATGTGCAAGAATTCATGCAATTCCTCCGAACAAACAACATCGTACATGAAGACATCAGATTGAGGCTATTTCTACTATCTCTTCACCTAGAAGACAACTTGTCTGTCAAGAATTGGTATGAGGGTTTTCCTCGCAAAAGTTTTTCTTCATTCAGGCAGTTCATCAATGCATTCAACATGGAATGGGATTACAATATCGAAGAACATGAAAGAAAGGCCATGATCAACAACAAATGGGAAGAAACACTGGGAAGCAGCGAAACACAAGATGATTTGAGCAAAGAAATAAAAGATGATATTCCATTTGAATTTAAAGATCCTGATATTCCAACTGCTATAGAAATGGAATTAGGCTTCACTCCTCTTGATTTATCAGACTTCCCAAGATATTTTGGCATGCCTTCAAGGGTGACCATGATAATGCCACACATCGTGTGGAATGGTTTATGACTTTGGCTTCGAAATATGGTATTAAAGAAGAAGAAGATGTTTACATGCGATCATTTGTCCTTCACCTGGGAGGAAAGGCTCATGCTTGGTTTGTGGGCCTAAATAAAGGAACGATATCATCCTTTGCAAAATTGGTGGAAACATTCTGTTACCACTGGGATTCAGAGCGTTGTGACAAATGATACCCCATGTCAAGGGACTCGGTAAGGAAGCCCAAAACAAAGATCAAGTCGAAGCAACCATTGTTCAAGGTCTAACTAATGATGTCTTAAGCACGATAGAAGAAGCTCCCCAAACAGATGAATATGATGATGGTCCTATATATGATGATACAGAAGTCCTAGTTGAAGAAGCTGAAGAACAAAAAGATAGAACAAGTTCTCCCTTCCAGCATACAACGACTCTTTATGGCATATATCAGATCTCTGGCAACATAATGATGGGTATTCTAAGGACAATGTTTATTGGACATTTATAGGTCCACCTTTCTACGATTCCTCGAGACAAGGTAGCATTGTCTCCATACGTTGCAGCAAGGAAGAACAGCTTGATGAAGTTACTCAGGTTGAGCCAGAACTTGACTCTGTTTGGGATAAAGAGCTTTCAGTCACCTTATGCAGGGATGATGAGTACATGATTTATGAAGACCTTGTGGAACGAGATATGATTGTTCCTTCTCCTTATGAGGCTAATAATGAAGAATGGCTCAACCCTTTTGCCACCATAATTGAAGATGAAACATCGCTAGACTTTGCAGATAGTTGTCATATGCAGATGGCCCATTATGATGAAAAGTTCAAAGATTCGGGACCCCGTATCTCTGGTAATTCTTCCATGATGTCTCTGTCATACTCATCCTGCAGCAAAGAGGCATATTGCACAGAGGATTCTTTTGCAGATATTCAACATATGATGAGCTTAGGTTATCACTCTCAGTTGTGCTCCTCAAGAGGCGTTGAAGAAGTTGTTCAGCCCACTCTACCCTACATCGATAAGCCCTTAATGATACATCTCAACAAGACCGAGGAAGTTAGGTGGACAGGTATGATTTCCATCCCTCAGTTTTATAATATTTATTATTTATCTTTTCATTTGAAGCATGAAGGTATGAATTATATTGTTGACAATTTCAAAAGCTCAAGGATGATTGGGGTTACTAACATGATTGTGGAAAAGATGAGCAATATACTTGTATATCCAAAGAAACGCTTGAGTAAATGCAGAGACAGGTTGCGGCTCACATATGAAGATTTGCAAGATCCGACTCTACAAATAGCCTTCCAAGTTTAGGATTTATGCGCGAATTTCAGGAAGAAATTTTTCATAGAATACATGTATGATGAAGGTGTCCCATACATAAGTCCACTAGAAGCATGAATCAACAAAGCTTGTCAAAGCGATGCTTCTTTGTGGCACATGTTTCAAGTCTTCCAGGTTCTTAAGAAGGTCTGGTTTCCTTTCCTCATCCAAATAAAGATCCTGGATCGTACTCAACATATCATCAACGAGGTATTGTCATGGATTACACTAAAGGACAACGGTAAGACATCAGGATGGATTGCTTACACAGATGGTTACATTGGTGGTATGATTTCACCTAACCTATTTTGGCTACCATGTTTAGGTTAGGTAGGGATAGTTGCATTAGGCATATTTCTAACCCTTGCTACTCTCCTAAAGACCTCGGCCTCAACTTCACTACTCCCATATTAGACTTCGTTGCTCTGTTGCTTACCATCCCCTACCCTTCCAGTTCTCTCCTAGTCTCTCTTTCTACTGTCGTTGGCCCTAGGCCTCCTCCTAACTAGCCTCGCTCCTCCCTGAACGATCTCGCTGCCCCTCTTCTCCCTCTTTTTTTCTCACCCTCGATCTCTTCTTAGGACTGCCCCATATTTCGGGTCTGCTAGTACAGCAGCAGCCTCTTCCTCTTCATTCATCTGGGGTCTCTACCCATCTCCTCAAGCCGCCCTTATAGTACCTTCCATTGGCTTCTCCATGCTCCCCTAACCTACACAGTGGCAAGGAAAGGATCAGCTCACATTGGGATTGTCCACACATGCAACCCTTAACAGTTTGCAAAGTTGTTGGTGAATGTTGATGGTATCTAATCACTACTGTGTGAGCACGTTTGACTTGATGTAAAGCATTGGATTATCATCATATTAATACACGCATTCTGCAAATCATTAGTTGTACACACAATTTCCTTTTTTTAAGTCGGCTAATGCACTACTGGTTAAATGAATGATATTTGTACAATAAGACCTCTAACGTTATAATGTTGCTATAATATGACTAGGAATGAATGACTGAGTACATGATGCTGCTATAAAATGATTTATATATAATGTTGAAGATACTGCATGCATACCTAAAAAAGGGATTTTAACACATAACAGGGGGTTAAGTCTATCAAATCTATTGTTTATGTTTGTCATTACAAAAAGACTGTCAGTGTTCCTTCTTAACATACATACAGTTTGAACACATTGTATGAAGTTACGTGGATGTAATTGGTTGGTGAATGTTTGGTTTCATAAGATGGTTTCTTTACTATTGCTGTCATAAGCATTACTATGCCATGACTGGTACTATTTGTTACTACATGTTGTTTGTTATATGCTTTTGTTTTATGCTAATAAATACAATGCCACATTTGTTTTTCTTGAAGGTACTTATTGGGTTATCATTATTACTTATGAAGCATACCTTTGAATACTTAACAGAGGACTGATACACTGCCACACACTATTGTCTGGTGGCACATAATTGGTTTTGCTGCTAGTTCTTATCATCACTAGTCTTAACCGTACTAACACGACCTTTTGACTCCATAAGGCACTGATCGTTAAAAGAAGATATCTTTTGTGTTTTAGTGTCCTTACAGGATCGGAAAAGGGCTCTCCCCTAGGAGGTTTCGACTTCTGAAGTAGTTGGGGACAAGTGACTAAAATGACAGTGGTCACTTTTCCCTTATATCCTTACCGGTGGCTTAGACTGCCATTTCAACTGGTTACAAATCCCATTTTTCTTCTTTATTACATGCAAAAATGGTCAATCACACAACATTCACATTCATTATTTATAATATAAGAAATCCAACATGTGCAAAGCAACTAATACAATTTTGGAATGATCTATATTAAATCTAAAAAAGCTTGAGAATCTTCAACCCTAATCTTCTTTAATCTTCAACACATCAATCCCATCCTTCTTCTCTATTACATGCAAAAATGGTAAGAAAAAGGCCAATCACATAACATTCTACTATATGCTCTAACTACGAAATTATACATGTGCAAATCACCCAATACAATTTTGGAATGAGATCTCTAAACTTAACTTCTTTCCTTATAGGTGTCAATAAGAAAGAGCCTAATGGGCAAGAGGGCATAGGGCAAGTCCCCAAGTTGGCTGCCTCTATGAATATTGTGGGCCTTACACGATGTCCTCGCCAAGTTATGTTTCCAAAACTACAACCGACCTATTGACCCTAAGTACCATCCTTGGAATGAGGAAAAGTGCCCATTGGGTTTCTCATGATATGTATTTCATCGAGAAAAAAAAAACTTGAAGAAACAAGTAGGAAATATTACAATCAAAGCAAGCAAATTATATGTTAATGGTATTTTTGTAGAAAAAAAAACCCAAAATCCACCTACTCAAAAGGGCACTTTCAAAATAGGCCAAGAAAGCAATTTGAGATTTCAAAATAGGCCAAGAAAGCAATTTTTGAGAAAAACAAGGTAGATAATGTGTTAACCTTTCTAAAACATCATAGAGTGAAATAATTTGTCATCATCTTTGTGACAGTAACAAGTCTGAAAAATAAAAGTAACTTCTCTTATAATGTCTTGTGTACACATTCACATTATATCTTAATTTCAAAATATTTGTTACAATACCAACCTTCCTAACCTTCAAACTCATCAAAAACATGATGGTTCAGGAATATTTTCCTTTCAATTTTTTTAAACATAGAAATAAACTTCTAAATCAAACTAAGTATTTTTTTTCTAGTTCTAGTAAACTAAATTTAACCTCAACGCTATCGTCATCCTCATTAAGATTCAAATAATGATCGGAAAATAAATACATTTGATAGGTATGAATGTTGAGATTTCCAACTTTGGGAAATCTACGTTATCATGAAAACAAGTTTTCAGTGGAGAAGATTTTTAGTACCTACCATGTAAAAAGTGGGACTTTCACCTTTCAGGTTTGAGCTTTATGACACGGTTCATGTGCTTTAGCAAGACTTAACAGATGATGATCTAATCATAGTAGGGAATAGAGATTCATGAGGACCATCCCTTCAGATTTCTTCATTTCAGGATTCGATTGACATCTGACTCAAGTTATACTTAGCTTATCCGTGAGAGGCATGTTGATGATTTCGAGCTATGTGCACCATAGCTTATCCATGAGGGGCATGTTGATGATTTCGATCTATATGCACCATATGAGACTAACCCCATTGTTTTTCCGAGACAAAGCATGTGCTTGTAGGAGATTGCATGCTTGGCAAGGAAGGCATTGAGAAGTTGCTTGGTTTGTAACTTGTTATAAGTAAGGTTGCTTTAACAACAAGCAAACTATATTTTGAAGCTGATTTTGAAGAACAATTGTTTGCACATTATCAGGATCACTTTACCTCTACTTATGCATGTATTAACAGTTGTTTAGCGCATAGATAAGTATTCTTTTCCATTGGGATAACGTTTCATGTTCATTGATACTTTGAAGACAGGCAAAGCACCTTTATCTAAAGGGATTTTTTCAGTACTTCGTGATTGTTTTTCCGTTGAAGACAGCAATTTCATTTTCTAGTATTATTTTTCATAATATAGGCCGTTACTTTCAGCCAACACCAGCGCTTACATAAAGACAAGCAATCAAGTTTAGGCTTGATTTTAATCTTACCAGAAGTGCTTTCTTTGCCGGATTTACTAAGTTGATTGCAATAATTATTTTAATCTTACCAGAAGTGCTTTCTTTGCCGGATTTACTAAGTTGATTGCAATAATTAGTTCACCCATGGTATATGTCCGATATGATAGTGATTTCAGAGGGTACAAACTTACAGATCAACGCCTAAAGACAACATATATCATCACTCCACGAGAGCATCAAGTGGAGCGTCATCTTGAGAATTCATCAATGTAAAGCAAAGGTTGCTTGCAAAGAAATCACAAAGTCCATTCGAACCCTATTCGTGTCTGAAGAAGGTGCTAGATATGATTATTGCCCATTTAAGAGATGCCTTCAAGAGCAAATAATATAATTTTCAAATCAATGAGGAGGTGCCTTGTTAATATCGCTTTTGTGCAAGAATAAGAATTAATCATCTAATGGGGGCATTACCACAAGAGATAGAGATCAGAAACAATGGAGTGTGATTATTGCTGGATGAAAGTGTTACTTAGAGTGGAAGCAACCTAGTTTTAGAATCTAGTTGTATGGTAAATTCAGACTAAGGAGGGGAACTTCCATAAGACAGAAAAGCACAACAGATTCGGATAACAAAGGCGTTGTATGGCAGTTGTTTCTAATTTTCTTTAAGGCGTTCCGATGGAGCTTGATTTGGGTGTTGTGTGAAAGATATTTTCAACATGATTTAAGTGATAAGGGGCCTTTTGGGGGGGTTATTCTCTGCTTGTATATTGTCCTTTTTTAAGTATAAGGGTGCCTCTTCTTAATTTTTTTTTAGTCATCTTGATCAACACCCTAAATCAGAAACTTTATCCATGCTTCCTAAAGATTAATTTCAGTAACATACGCCTTTTGAAGGAAAGTCTACCAATGAATAATAAGCTGCCCCAGTGATCTTCAGATGGTGGCTAGTTTGGGAACCTTTTATGGGTGGTATCTTAAGAAAGCTTCTTGAAGATTAAATCATCTTCCTCTTTATGCAGGATGATCGACCTTTTCAGATGGGTGCTTCCTTCGAGACCAATTTAGCCATTTATCTTTTGAAGCTTAGTGTGTTGATATTGCATGTACATGTTCTGACCTTGTTTAGCTTGACTAATTCTCAGAATAAGGATAAGGTTATGTTCCACGAAAAGCGCTTAATGTGAAATTGTTATACTTGTTGTTATGAGACCTATTCGCCTTGAATCAGGGATTTACTTTTTGTATGGTGTTTTTGTGGATTCCCTTACAAGTACGGCCTTTTACTTGATGGATATTATGCATGCGTAGATGAGGATCAGACCATCACCCAAGAAGCCTAGCCTTGAACATTTTAGGGCTGCTTTTGTGGTTTATCTTGTACTTGGACAATATGACCTTGCATGACTTCCGTGTTTATGTTAAGGGTTTTAGATATAGACCAATGCTCAAGTATTAAAGAGGAGAAGTCTTCCAGCTGCTATTGAATCCTTAAGTAGGTTGTTCCTCACATATTTCCTTCTTATAATTCATCTTCGAGGGTTATCCCTTTCCTTCATATAATTCATCTTTGTGTGTTATGATGAGATAGGAGATTTTAAGGCTGGGTCTTTGAATTCCCTCGAGAATGGGATGTCAACCTAGCATTTTCAGATTTATGTACTAGTTATTCATTTGCTGGATAAAGAAAGGATCATCCTCTTCAAGGTCTAATTCAAGTATCTAGGTGGTATAAAAATTCTATATTGGGATCTATGTTGCGGAGAAGTGTGCTTCCTAAACGCTTCCATATGGGAGCGTTTTCAGGAAGCTCATTTCCTTGCGAAAAAAAATGCTTCCTTCTTTTTTTCACTTTTTCTTAAAAAAACAAAAAGTTACATAATGGGAGGTAAGAGAACTAACCCTAGGTCCATACTAATGCTATATAAAGGAGGAAAAACCTACTCTAATAGCAAAAACCTAACCGTAGTTATCTTTAGTAGCATTAAATGGTAATATTAAATTCTTAAAGAGGGGTGGCAGGCGCGGGGGGGATTCTCTTGGATCCCGGAGGATATGTAGAACAAACCTTCGCGTGGGGTCTAGGTAACAGAACTAACAATGAAGCTGAGTGGTTGGCTCTTATCCAGGGCCTTCATCTTCTAAACACTAAGAAGCTTCGCAAGGTCTTGATTCTTGGAGATTCCAAGCACGTCATCGACAAATTGATCAATGGATACCCTACTGGAGCAGTCAAATGTCGCCGCCTGTTTGAAAAAGCCAAGCTTCTCATGTCTAATTCCTATGAGGCTTTCCACATCCTTCGGCATAATAATAAAGCAGCAGACAATATGGCTAATGTGGGAGCCACTCTCCCACAAGGTCATTACAGTCAGAATGGAAACCAGCCCATCCTCAAATTCATTCCTTAAATGAGGTGTTGGAAGCTCCCTTTCCGGCCTCTCAATATTCGGAAGTTTCTAATGCAGTACTTAACCTTCCTTCAACTCAATGAAAGTCATACAGCCCCTCCTCCTTCTCCTCCTATTCTCCTTTCCACCCTCCTCTCCATGTCTTTCTCCCCTTATCCCTCCTTCCTCTTCCCCCTTAGTCCCCTTCTCTACCCCCCACTCCTTTTTCTTATCCCCCCCTCCTCTTTTCCACCCCCCGCTCCGCATCACTTCCTTGCAGCTGGCCTCCATTCACTCTAGCC
>LPNX010858296.1:153113-167465 GCA_001517045.1 Pseudotsuga menziesii
CTTACTGTTGTCGGGAGATTGTCTTACTGTTTTGGGTTTCACTTTGGTGTTGATTCTATCTCTGAGGAAGTTGCGGGGTTTTCTCCATTTATGGTTTCCCCGAGGAAAAACACTGTGTTCATTGTCTCTTGTGTTTGATTGTTGTGCTTGTTGTTCTCTCAGTTTAAAGATCCTAATGTTATGCTAGCTTAATGTTAAAAATCTAACAGGATACTCTGTGTATCTCTTTCTTCATAGCTGTTGTCGACGAAACTTTCGTTCCCGTCGGTCATTTTGTTTGTCGTTTCTTCTCCGACAAGCAGTCGGTTCAGGTCGACTTCTTTTGTCTGCAGTTCCGACTGTTCTGAATTTTGCAAAGCTGTGTTTGGCAGGGGGGTGCTCCTTCATGTGTCGGGTAGAGCAAGTGGATACTTCGGTTGGAAGGGTATGCTTAAATGTTACCCAATTTCCTTCCTCTGGTGGACGGATTACTAAATGATTATCATCGTTTACTTCGTCGTCTAGTTGGCTCCATATACCGGACTCACCAGCTCTTAGTCGAAGGTCTTCTTCGACAATGGCATGAATTCGAGTACTCGGATCCGTCAAAGACAGAGGTCTTACCTCCTAGGGAATTTCTAGTTAGAGAGCTTCTCGCTGCTCTATCCACAAGTCTTCTTCCATGGGTGATGCCTCTTCATCCACGCCTTCTTCCTGTCGGTCATGACCCAACTCTAGCGGATTTCTTCCTTGTTCTGTCACCCCAGTGGTCATCCCTCTTTGCAGCGCTATAGCCTGCTCTCTTCTTTCTTCCCTTCTTTTCAGCCTCTTCTCCCTTTCTAACCTCTGCAAATCCGACGTACGTTTATGTGTCACTATCCGTTCGATTTCCTTCTTAGGTCGACTTTTCATTGCTGGTGATGGTATTTTCTTCAGTCGACTAGAATCCTTTTTACTTTACCCCGACACATGACCAGCTACCCCCCCATAGCCTACCCGATGCGTTAGAAAGCTCAGATAGTTCTGTTTATTTGCTTAGGAAGTACTCCCACTCCTTTTCGACAATGAATTTTTCCCACTTCTTATGTTTCTCCGCCCACTTGGAATTTGGTGGCAGTTCGCGTAGTGATGGACAAGACTCTATGATATGGCCCACTCCCTTCTCGATTACGAATTTGAACAAAAGGGTCGGTAAGGAGCAAAGGAACTACTCGATGAGGTCTGTATAAAACCTTTTCTCAATGCTTTCGACCGACACTCTTTCCTCCACGGCTTGTTCTTCGCAGAATTCGTCTGTGATCTTTTCAAACCACTCCGACAAGTTTGTTCGTCTGCCTTGAATCAGTTTCTCCAGTAGCTCTTGGTCTTTAGTTGCTTCCGGCTTTTTCATCCAGAAGTTTTTTCAAAAACTGAGGTATTGACTCTACAAACTTCTCATGTGTTTCAGTAAAGAATTTCTCCTTCGCCTGAGCAATGGTCAATCCGTTTCTTCTTACGTAGTTCTGCAAATAATTTGCTATCTTACGCTCCCACCAGTTCTTAATCTTTTGCTCTAATATCATCTGCTTATGGTCATTACGTCCGTATATATACTACCGACAACGAAACTAATGTTGTAGTCTCACAGATCACATAAGGTTACCAATAATACACATAGAAACATATAAACATAACAGACACAAGAGACAAGAATAGGTGATGAAGTAACATATTATATTATAGCATTATAAACGGTTCCCATCTGGCTCAACAGCCTAATATATATGATTACAAACGGTTACAAGTAACTACGTGTCGATTCGACCAACCGACACGACTTTATGCGACCGACCTAATCTCTAATTAGTCGACTGCTGGACTAGTCGGCTCACCAACTAGCTCCTCCAACAAAGATCAAGGATCAACTTTAATATATATCCCCAATTCCAAAATTTTGGGAGATTAAGTTTCAAACGCGTCCCTATTTTCCCATTTCGTGCAACTTAGAATCTAACCGTAAAGCTATAACATGAACCCTAGAATCGTGCTTCTAGGTGTTCATCTACTACCACTACTACTGCTGCTGCTGCTGCAATTGTAGATGACCTTAAAGAGTTCAAGCTTGTGCCAATTGATGATGCTATTGCCTGTGCCATTGCTAGTCTTGATTTTAGTTCTACTTCTAGTTCAAACAATGGTGATGAGTTTGATGATTGATCATGTTGATCAATGACATGTATGATGTATGATGTAGTGGTATCATAGCATGTTTTTTTTTGGACTCTGCAGGCCATTTAGGCCTCATTAATTATGTATTTTGTTCCAAAATCCAGATATGTATTCCACGATACACTTCGTGCCATTTTGATATATTCACCCTTATATGGTATTATACATGAGTACACTTTGGATATGTTGTCTCTAATGCTTTGGAATCATGGATTATAATCTTTAAACTATTGTTTTTCTTTCAATTCAAATATTTCATCTACTACTACTACTACTGCAGTTGTAGATGACCTTAAAGAGTTCAAGCTTGTGCCAATTGATGATGTTATTGCCTGTGCCATTGCTAGTCTTGATTTTAGTTCTACTTCTAATTCCAACAGTGGTGATGAGTTTGATGATTGATCATGTTGATCAATGACATATATGATGTAGTGATATCATAGCATGTTTTTTTTGTACTCTGCAGGCCATTTAGGCCTCATTGATTATGTATTTTGTTCGAGAATCCAGATATGTATTCCACGATACACTACATACCATTTTGATATATTCACCCTTATATGGTATATACATGAGTAGACTTGTCTCTAATGCTTTGGAATCATGGATTATACTCTTTAAAATATTGGTTTTTTTTAAATTCAAATATTTTATGTATTTTTTAGTAAACCGAGTCATTAAATTCAAATCGGCCAAGACATTGTTGATTCATTACCGATTCTGAGTCTGAGTCCGAGTTGACCTTTGACCGATTCTGAGTCTGAGTCCAAGTTTTAAAACATTGATTGAAACTTGCAGATTGCAAGTATTCACTTCAGATTTGGGAAGATTGTCTATGGTTTTAAAGACAAAGATTGCAGATTTTTTAAGTATTTTCAGATTTCAGTGTTCTTTTGCTGCCTATGGAGTGTTTTCATCATATATTCACAAACTTGATTGCAGACCAGCAATCTTTTGTTCAAGATTTAAAGTGCTTTTATTGCTGATTTTTTAAAAAGAAATTCAAGTCTTTAGGGAACCCCCCTTAGGCTAACATGCACTAGTCGAGAAGTATATGTAAGAAAAAGAGAGAGAGAGAGAATTGATTACATAAGTACTTTCTCTAACTGATTATAGCACAAATACTTTCAAATGATGCTTTTGGGTAATAACAATAGTTCTTATAAGCAATTCTACAAATTCTTTAAATGAAAACTACCAAACAAAAACACATATTGATCAAATATAAATGAGAAAGAAATGCATCTCTTAAAGATAGTAATGGCTTTCTTCACCATTTCAACATGTTTAGATCTCATACCCAAATGTTTGAGATTTCCCAAAGATTGCTCGAACGTTATGCGCAAGGACTACAAAACACTTTGAAGCATTTCGAACTATACTTATGGAGAAATCCTACCCCCCACTTTAGATGAATTTCCTTGTGAATTTTTCAAACAAGCCTTAGATTTCATGCATACTCCCTATGTGAGATCTCATATAGAGGCCACTACAAGACAATCTATACATAGTCAATCAACAAAGAGAATATTTGGCTTATTCGTTGAAAATGAAATTTACAATTATCTCAAACCCACGTAACACTCTACATGCTATTAGAAACTAGAAGGCAAATTGCTCTCTTAGATAACTAGTACAAGATTTGGCCAAAACCACTTATCCAAAATAGTTCTCTCTTACAATATAATAATCACACACTTCTATCTATCATATAAGCCAACAAAGTTTCACCAAAAGATGTATATCTTTAATTATTTGGTTATAATGTAGGAAGTAATAATTGGGCCAACATGGTGCCAACATCATAAAGTAAAATATAGTTTTCTTAATATTCATTTTGGACAAGTTTGATGGGACAATAGGACTGTCTTTGATTATTGCTAAATCCATCATTTTGTTTAACACTTACTCATCCCTATGTTAAATGCCTTTTGTTCATAATAATTTTTGTTCATATCTATTATAATAAGAGAGGACTAGGTTTTAAGAGTTTTTTCTGTTTAACTATGTTAAATGTCTTTTGCTCCGATAATTTTTTGTTCATATCTATTATAATAAGAGAGTACTAGGTTTTACGAGTTTTTCAGTTTAACAAGCAAACAAAGTTTCCATCAAATTATGCCTAAGAAGATTCTATTTTATGTTATAGATTTCTTCAAACATCTTGATTCATGGATCCCACCTTCTTCAACATTCTCTCTCTCACTTTATGCAATAAGAATTTGATAATAAAGGATAATTGTCTTACTTTTTTAAGCTGTGAAAAAATTTCATATGTTTTCTATTTATTGAATACCTACTTTCACCTTCAAAATTCTTATGCTTATTTCTCTATAAAAGATATGCCAACTATCTTCAACAAAAATTTAAAAAAACATCTTCAAAATTCTTATGTTTATTTCTCTACAAAGGGTATGCTAATTATCTTCGACAAACTAATTTTCTTGTATGAAATCTAAAGTCAAAATTCCATTTCAAATTTGCAAACTTTTTGGCCAAAATATTATATAAAAAAAAACTAATTGACAAGCATTTCCCAAGAAAATTTGTGAGAAATAAATTAGAAATTAAAATTGGAAATCGGTAGTCTATACAACAACTTTTTTATGTTGATGCCAAATGTACACCAAAGCAATCTCCCTTTTATGTCAATTCACTCTTCAAAGTAGATTATAATAAACTATTCATTAAAATACTTATGTTATTTGTTTATGCCAATGAAGTAAATAAGACATTCCAATTGTTGCAACATCATGAACATGATAGGAATATACATAAAAGTTTAGGTGTCAAGCAAGTTGGGAAGGCCATGGAGGCTCTGCATGAAAAGCAATACCCTGAATAGATCTCCGCATTGAAAGAATAGTTAAAAGAAAACTTACTACTATAAATCCTCAAGAGGTACCTAATGGCAAACCATACAACTATCTACCAAGCATGCAGAAGGCTGGAAGGCCTTTCTTCGTTGGGAGATTTGGAAACTATTACGATATGGTCTATCAAACAACACATGCTATGTTAGCTTGCCAACCTTAGGTTAGATAGTATAATTAAGATGGCCAACCAAAAAAATTGAAAAAAACAATTATAAAAAGGTTTCTGTTGAATGAAAATTTTGTGTTAGTCCATTCATCATTAGTCCACTTGCAAAATGATTCATTCTCAAATATATGATTGTGTAAATGCCTCTCTAGGTTACATCATAAGTCAAACACAAGAATGTCAGAAATTTATGCTGCTCAACAACGTTTTACTATTACTATTAAAACAAATAACATCTACACTTGCTAACAAGTCTAGTATTAAAGCTCAATGTTATGGCAACTCTACATGGCCATATTTGGTACCAAGTTAGTGTCAAATTTCTTGGGAGACCATTACACAATATATATGTAGTTTGGCTCAAGGAAATGGAGAGAATTAAAAGCCCTATTTTCAAGATACGCCCACCTTCCTCATATGACAATTTTTAATTTTTTAGGCTTACATTCATGATGTCATTACAATGGTTAAAATTAGCGAGGAAGTATTTTTAAGATATGAATTTTGATGTTAAGGAAGGGATTAGAGAATTCCAACCACAATCGAATTGGCAATTTAGGGAAACTGAGGAAGGGGAGCTGGACCCTGAAATCCAATTGAACAACGGCAATAATGAACTAGTATTGAAATAATACACAAATTAAAATACTAAATAGAAGACAAGTTTGAATAATAGAAAAGGAAGAAAGGTTGATCATTCAAAGTAAGTGCTTGTAACAACAATATGAAGAAATGCAAAGCTAGAAGAAATAAATCAACATGATGACAAAGAACAATCAATTAGGAGAGAGGGGCTAAAATCATTGACATGCCTTGAAAATGGGATGATGACCAGAAAAATATGTGATATAGATCTCTGTACATACGATCAGATTATAGAAAACAATAAAATCGGTGATGGGTACATACGATCAGATTATAGAAAACAATAAAATCGGTGATGGGGCTACATGAGCTAAAACAATTCAAAATAGTATAGGCTTGTACTTACCAACTACTTGTTCCAGAGTTAAAGGTTGCAGTATACAAACCTTCAGCTAGTGGTGCAGGGGTTCGGACCAAAACCAACCCAACCAGCACCTCTAAGATCTTGAGGGTCCTACACTTGGCAAGATCTCCAAATTTAGCTTTAAACGCCAAATTCCACACTAAAATTGCCTTCCCGCAATTTTCCTTCCACCTCCGCCTTTCTGCAACTTTGCCTTCCCACAACTCAGTTTCCGCAACAGAGTTTTCGTTGTCGGGTTGCGGGATGTGGGATGCAGGATGCCAACTTCCCAAAGTTGCTCCCCCGCAACTTTCCACCTGTAAATCTTTTTCCACAATTTTTCCCACCATTAGATCTTTCCATTGCGGCCTTCACCACAGCCGTCGATTTGCCTTTTTATGCAGATCGCCCAAACCTTGGCGGATCCATTATCTCCCTCACAACTCCAATTGCGGATTCCTCCTGGACCGTCAGATCTACATCTGCAGATCTAATCTCCACCGTCCGTTTTCTGCAAAAACTCGTAAGTCAGAAAACTTGTGTTCTGTGCGGATCTGATCAAAGAATTGATCAATCCGGCTTTCAACCTCTTCGATCCATCAGTCTAGCCCTCCTATGCATGCATCTACCCTATCCTTCAACGATTCCAACAAAATCCAACTCTTAAACCAACAATTGCAGAGAAATCTACAAATATTCATTAAAACGCCGAAATCGCTCTACACAGCTACGCTACTCAAATTAATGCATACATCTAGACTAACAGCACTCAGAACACATGGCTAACTTCTATTAGGGAAATAAAAGCAAATACACACAACTCTTGGGCCACTTTTAGCCTCCTCAAATATTCACAAGTCGGTACAGACATGGGTCTATCCGCCTCTCTGCAAAACGCAGTTTTCTTCTGATAGATGGAACCCTTTCAACCTTTACAACCTAGCTATTTAATCTACTCTGCCACCCCTCTGTTGAGTCAGTACTGTAACAAATTTACAAAGCATGATGTAAAAATATCTCTGTCTAAACAAACGGTTCAGCGACTGATCTCCACGCAGGGAGTCACGACTCGTTATTATTCCTACAGCTCTAACAGCCTATGACTAAGCAAAATGACTCATCACTATCTAGAATATTCATAAAAACATGGATTATTTACAATGTAATAGTCTAGGAACTACTAAATCAAAATGTGTAGACCCCTTCCTAGGCCTGATTTGATCTAGCATTGAACTTGGATGTTGAAATGGAAAGCAGGATGCTCCTGCATCAGCTAGAGTCAAAAAGGAAAACAATTAGCAGTTTATCTTATTGAGTTTTACATGAGATATGCTAAAAAAATACAAAGGGTGGTGAAATTGAGGATAAAGGAAACCTTCAAGGCCTAAGTGAGAATAATAAAGTTTTAAAGATAACTGGAAAAGGTTGCCACTGCTTCTTCTACTCCCATTTCCATGCAAACTGTTAAAAGTGTGTTGCAATTACACAAACATTAAAAAGAACCTAACCTACTTCACATTTCTCTAATTTTATAAGACAATTTTGTAACTCTAATTGTTTCTCCTAACTTAATTTTGGCTCCAACATAGACTCCATATACTTAGCCTATATGTACTAAATGACTTTTAACTAACATTAATGATCAGCCAATACCCATTCTCTATATAAGGTAGACCCAAGATCATCAAACAAGATGAAAGTTTCACTTAGCAATAAAGAAAAAGAAAACGAAAACATCAAGATTTATTCATACCTGAATGTAATACAAATTATTTTCTTCTCAGTCTCACTCTCATACACACATTTAACCAGAATCTCATACACATATTAACCCAGAATCCCAGTTACTTAACTCAGGAAATAATATTAATAAAATATGAATTCTCAAATAAGTAATTATTTATATATTAATCCAGATATGACAAAGTATCCCCTTCCCATAAGGTATCCCATCTCTGTATTGACATGTATGTAAAATGGCCAGCAAATGAGCAATAGGCTGAGGGTCTCTTGATATGTATGTAAAATGGCCAGCAAATGAGAAAGTGTACGTTGGCAATATAGGCTGAGTGTCTCTCCTAGACAATCGAAGGAAGAAAAGTTTCCAGTATATTAGACCTAGTCCACAAAACCTCTTTTAAATTCATGTTTCATTTCAAATCATATTTCATGTCGTGCAATAAAACGGTGAAAACAGATGGAATTCAAATCCAACGAGACAAACAAAAGCTCCCCAGAAGAAAGGATGAGGAAAACTACCTACCATTTTCAGTAGCTGCCGTGAAACCCACAAGGACATGGGCATTCTGCTGACAGAACATTGTACGTCATCAGCTAACCAGGCGATGTCAGGTCCTCGTCGGTTCCGTAGTTCTGCATCATCCACGGTCCTAGGGTTTCGTCTCGTCGTCTCGCCTAGAAATCGGACAGACAGCAAACAGAACTCGATGTCTACCAACCTTGGCACACAAGATCCCCGTCCTCCTTCAGAAACCATTACACCATAACCCCAAACTCAACTCAACACCTTGCACACTGTCACTGTAAAGAAACAAAAATTTATCAACCCTCAAACTTTAATTCCCGCCAACCTTTCCATTCATCATAAAATGAAATAAAGAGAATGAAATTTGCTTACCTGGAGGCTAGCTTAGGGATGCCCTCCGGAAGCGGTAGCTCGGTCTTGAGATCTTTAACGGGAACCATACCGGCAGGGGCATATATATGCGTCTCTGAGCTTTACAAAAAAATTATCAACCCTGAAACATTAATTCTCGCCAACCTTTCCATTTATCATAATATGAAATAAAGAGAATGAAATTTGCTTACCTGGAGGCTAGCTTAGGGATGCCCTCCGGAAGCGGTAGCTCGGTCTTGAGATCTTTAACGGGAACCATACCGGCAGGTGCATATATATGCGTCTCTGAGCTTTACAAAAAAATTATCAACCCTGAAACATTAATTCTCGCCAACCTTTCCATTTATCATAATATGAAATAAAGAGAATGAAATTTGCTTACCTGGAGGCTAATTGAGGGAGGCCCTCTGGAAACGGTAGCTCGGTCTTGAGATCTTTAATGGGAACCATACCGACAGGTGCAGATATATGCGTCTCTGGGCTTTCAAATATTGGAAAAAACTCAATAAATGACGAATAAATGTAATAGCAATGCAAAAACCCCAACCCACCCCATCAGAATCCATAGAAATAGAAATTCAGAAACAAAACAAAACTGAGGAGAAAGAAATTAAGATTAAACGATGCAGCAACGCACACGAAGCAGGTAAAAACACCTGGCAATAAAAATGTGCACAAAGAAAACGGAAAAAATTAAAACAAATCTGGAAAGAAACAGAAAGAAAGGGCAAGCTGTGTTGAAAATGAAAATCGAATACAGAAATCGATGGATGCATTCAGAAAGACATGTCGTCTCTGTCTCAAAATTCAGAATGCACAACGTCTGCGGAGATCAATTTCATTAATGTAAGGGGTTTAAATAAAAGCGCGAGGGAGGAAGGCACAGCAACTATCCATCCGCCACACCCAACGGCTACATACAAAAAGCCCAAAGCCTGCCCCACACCTTTGTATTTGCTGCAACAAGAGACGATACAGAGTGGAATAAAAAAACAGCGTTAACGGTGTTGAAAAAGACGCTTTGAAATTGCTTTTTCCGGTCTGTATGTGTTTTCCGTCTAGTATTTTAAATTAAAAGATAAACATGTACCTTTCTTTTCTCCATAGTCATTGCGAGGAGGATTGTGTCAAATTTGAAGCCTCGTTGTTTTCTAAGATCTTTTTAGTTCTTTTTTAAATTATTTTTCTTAAAAAAATTAAAATAAAAAATTTTGCTTATCAAGAAGAAGTGAGAATTAATCCATATCATTTAAAAAAAAGAGTTGTCACTCTTATAATTTTTATACCTGTCTCAGCAGGTATATTGTAATCGATTGCAAGTCAAACTTTTTTTACTTTTGTATTAGTTGGTGTCTTTTGAGGCAGGTATAAAGAATTAAAATCTGTTTTGCAAAGTATGACTTAGGGATTTGTAAAATATTTTTTTTAATTTTGTTAAAAAACTATTTTTGTAAACCGCTGATTGGTGGATAGAAGATGATGTAAACTTTGGAATTTGGTATCTGGATTTGAGTTGACATGTGGCAACATGACATCATAATAATAAAATTAAAAAAATAAAAATTATATCATAGGAGCCAGCTGTACAGAGAAAGCTACACTAACAGCAACGATCACGGTTTGGACGACTCTTTTGGGGCCGGTTCGGGGAATGGCTACGATACCTACCGAGGCCAGGGAAACGGTAATGGATATGTATATGGCGACAGCGAGGCTTACCATGCTGGTTCTGGTAGTGGAGCCGGCTACGGAGAAGCCGGGAGCGGCTATCGTTCTAGTTCTGGTAGAGTCGGTGAGTACTATTCACAAAACAATGTAGGGAACGATATAACTCAGACAAATTCCTCGCATTTCCAATAGCTGGAGCAATCTCCCCTTCAAAAGCGTTGAAGCTAATATCCAGAATCGAAACATGCGGGAATTCCTATATTCCCCTTGGAATTCTTCCTCTCAACTTATTCTTACTCACACAAAAACGCAGCATACTCTTACAATCTCCATACGACTCAGGAATCTGGCCTGTAAGCTCATTGTCGAGCACAAGAATATACTGAAGCTTGCCTCCACGGCACAAATCTGGCGGAAGATTGGCACTGAGCTTGTTCTGTGAGACGCCAATCATGTTGAATTCAGACATAGATCCCAACTTTGGAGGCAACGGCCCTGTGAGAGAGTTCTTGTACATAGAAATACCAACTAAATTCTTTAACTCACTGAATCCTTCTGGTATCGGCCCCGACAGATTATTGTTATATAATTGTATGAAATGTAATTTTTCCAGCTTCCCAAAGTCTACAGGAATTCTCCCACTCAGAAGATTTCTGGAAGCATCAAAATCTCTTAAGGACGTCAAATTCCCAAGCTCTGGAGGAATTTGTCCCGACAAACGGTTGCTGTAGAGCTCCAGCTGATATAACTTCATTAGCCTCCCAAGTTCTTTCGGAATTCTCCCCGTTAAGTGATTCATTGAGAGCTCCAGGTTCCCCAGCTCTGAAAGATTGCTCAGAGAAGCTGGAATGGAGCCATTAAAATTGCAGTTCAATAGATACAACCAACTGAGTCTATTCAATCTCATGAGCTCCTCTGGAATCGTTCGTTGTTTGAACTTATTAAAACCGATGCTAAGCGACTCTAGATTTGTCAAATTCCCCACAGAAACAGGAAACTCGCCCGAGAATCTATTGTTAGAATCTAAGTAGGGTCCGCCATTTTAAAATGAGTTGAGATTGATGCAGGATTCAACAAAAACAAACACTCTATAGCCTGGACAAGAATGGCGGTAATGTTGGAACAAATTTCAGGAATTTAACGCATCAAGAAGAAAATAGACATAGTGAAGTCAGAAACCTTACCGAATACACTACAACCCTGTAAGGAAATTGATCACCAAACTCAGCATTCTCTCCAACTGAAAATGCAAGAAAATATCAGCTTGGCAACCAAGCCTCTCGATTGATATACCAGTGATGGGTAAAGGCAGTGACCACGACATATGTGAAGATCCCTGATCCGCGTTTTAGAACAAATAAATTATTATGCAGATGGTTTTTGCTATCGCTGGTCATCCATGCAGTTTGCCACCTGTTTTGTGAAGATCATGCTTGTCATCAGAGTTTTTGCTATCGCTGGTCTCTCCCGTTGTCCATGCAGTCTGCCACATGTTGTCAAGATCCCTGATCTTTATATTGCATTAAGGGAGACAAGGGAAAATTAGATGACAAACATCCATACATAAATGCTACTCGATTGTCACGTCCCCATCCCTCCAAGCGAGCAGAGAGGACGCGAACCGTGGCTTAAACCACCCAGGCTAAGAGCCCCATGAACATGCACAGGTATAAAATTTCTGAAACAGAATGCTTAAACAAAAATTGAACTAAAATATGCACACAGTATTGTTTATCATGCATAGATGCAATTTAATCCTCATACACAGCGGAAAACAACAGCATTCATACATGCATGTATTCATTTAACATGTTCATCAATTTCATTAACAGAAATTAAGATTTCAGAAGTAAAATGGATAAAATCACTTATCTTATGATGAACTTGATCCACAACCAGCTACGTCGCTGCAACGTTCCACCCAACCATAGGCCAGCGTTCTCCTTAATCTCTCAGCAGCGCTGCCACCCCCAAGTTGGGCATGATTCTCTAAGGAATAAGGGAACTAGCAGGCTTACACATAGCCAAGGATATACAAAAACACAGCCAAGCCAACACAGTTGGGTTTATCAGGCCATTAAGGAGCTAGAGAAGGCAAATTGCTAAGCTGGTGAGCTCATTACAGAGCCAATAACACCTACACCAGAACTAGCCTGACCTCTAAAACACCCAAACACACCCAACACAAGGAATCAGTCCCTTCTCTGCTACACAGTCCCTCAGGCCCTGCATTCCCTTCCAGTGCTATTCAGGGGTGATGGAGAAGAAGGCCAGCCCTCTAGCTCTGTCTGTGTGGTTTCCAGCCACCAGGTTTATCAAGCAAATCTAAGCCAACATCTCTACTCCTCTCATAGTCCGAAGACCAAACATTGCACTCCGACAATTAATTTAGTTGTCACAGCTTAAACAGGGAAAACGATTTCTGAGTCGTTCTTGGCCCTCTCGTGGCCAAAACGACTCTCAATAATCGAATTACACAGTCCCAACTAAACAGTAAACATGGGGGGGGAGAACAATAGTTCCAATCTCAGCATTAAAATGACGAAAATTACACAACCATACCGGTCTATAAGGAGAACATACAGCTGAGGACGTGAATGGCTCTTTTCAGGAAATCGTGGGTGAAAACGCACAGCTCTCAGCTCGCTGTATCAGCTGGAAACCAGGAAAATTCCTGTGCGTGAGGAAGCAATCCGACCCAGTGAGGAAAGGAACAGACAATGGAGGTCCTGCGTGAGGAAAAATAGCTCTGTTTTTGCCCGTGGATAAACAAACAACAGGAAGGACGCGAAATTTCAGTGCATGGGTGTTCAGCAACTTGTGGAGAGAGGAAGAAAAATCTGCGTGGGTGAAGTGTACGTTTTTCCTTTCCATTCAGAAGTCAACCATGGGTGGAGTGTGCGTGGAGGCATGGACTGACAGTCCTGCCACCCCACTCCCAAAACAATTAACTGCCATAACTTCCCTCAACTACCAGCAGAAATTATTAATTGAAGGTGGTTGGGATAAAACAAAAGAAGATAACACATGGGTTTTTCCCCCTTTTGGCTCAAGGTTTGACAAATCCCCCCCACACCCTTATCCTTGTGAAAATCATGCCCCTTTCGATTTAGTTGCCGCGACCGTAGCTAGTTGTGTTTATTTTTAATTATAGGTGCATATTTACATGAGGATAACTCAAAACGTATGCCGCATGCCCCGATATACCATCGGTGACAATTCAAATCCAAACATAACATAACTGATCAATGGTGGGGCCTTGGCCTTTAGCTCCACACCATAATCATTTACAATTTATACATCATATACATCTAATGTAACGGGGTTAAAACCGGGACATTACATTCCCCTCCCCCTTCAATAGCACTGTCCTCGGTGCTTTACAAAATTTGAACAAAATGCTACACTAGTATCGCCTCAGTGTTCCGCAGAATTGAACAAAAATGGGTGTGCCAATCGCATGGCATCCTCCAGCTCCCATGTAGCCTCCTCAGGTCCGAAGTGCTCCCATTGCACCTTTACCTGACCTATGGCTCGTTTCCGGAGCATTGTGACCTTCCTGTCGAGGATGCGCATTGGCTCGATTCGGAACTCTCCCTCGGGTTCCACCTGAATCACATCCCAATTTATCACATGGTTAGGATCATGTACATGTCTCTTAACCAAAGAAACATGAAAAACATTATGAGCTTAGTGCTAGCAGGCAATGCAAGTCTATATGCAACAGGCCCTATTCTTTCAAGCACTTCAAACGACCCACAATATCTCGGTGACAACTTGGCACAACTTCCAAGCTTCAAGGAACTCTTCCTTGCCCTCACTCTGAGGT
>LPNX010858296.1:174734-187871 GCA_001517045.1 Pseudotsuga menziesii
GTAGTCTATAAAAAAAACTTGCATATTTGTATAACATTATAAATTTATAATAAAATATGAATAAACTATTCTCACAACAATGATATTAATTTATAGTCTTATAAGCTATTATTTCTCATTTCCTATTTATGCTAGTCTATAAAGAAACTTGCATATTTTTATAACATAAGTCAAGAATATTACTAGAAGTATGTAAGGAAGCTTGAAGCTTGTTTTATGCTACATTGCAATAACCTATATGGTATTTAAATGGACATTTTTTAATTCATTTTTGTTTTAATTTCTTTCAAATTGTAATTATATTTGTTTTGTCATATATTTTTATAGCAAAATTATCCTATTGCTATATATTTTCAATCTCTTCTTAGGAGGCAGGTACTAAGCAACTTTGTTGCTTATTCCACTTGTTTAAATTTATTTAAGTTAAAAATATATATATTTGAAACTTGAAACAAAATATATTTTGTAAATATCAAAGTGGTATAATATATTATCCGATATATAAGGATACATGAATATACTGATTTGTATATTGGATGTAGTTTGGGTAGTTGGGAGGAATGATTGTTACCTTCTCCATCAAGGTTCAATTTTTCAAAAGCATATCCGAAAGATAATATAGATTGTTACACTTATAGCTAGCAATTCCAATGTTAGGCATACATTAGTACGCCTATAACAACTAATCTCCATGTTGAATATCATATTCAAAGCAATGAACATTACATTAATTGTAAAATTTCCTTTTAATATCACAACTTATTTACCTTAGCTTTTCATAGATAATATAGATTGCTACACTTATGGCTAGCAATTCCAATGTTAGGCATACATTAGTACGCCTATGACTACTAATCTCCATGTTGAATATCATATTCAAAGCAAAGAACATTACATTAATTACGTCGTTAGGCGTTTTTTCCCTGGAGTCGGGTTTGAGAACATTGTTCATCTTGTCGTCCCTCCTGTGTATAAGATGATGCCAGGTGTTTCCGGCTCCGGTTCCTATCTCCAAGAAACCCTCCATTATGCCATCTATGGCTCTGGCTCTTTCACATACGCTAGCAGGACTTGTATCAACTACTCCATTAAGTTCAAGCTCAGCTCCTACCAACAGCTTCTCTCCGAACATGGAACCAACATCTTCTCCCATTTTTGCACCTGTAACTTCGTTATCCCCTCTAGAGATCTCACCCTCGTTAGCAACAATGTTATCAATACTGTCTTTGGCACAAGGATTGAGCTCTCCAACAGCAAATCCGACTGAATCAGACACGGAAGGTCCATATCCATCTCTGTATGGAGCTCAAGACGCAAGTTTTGACCCACTGAATCCTTCAATCTGGATTCAATGATCCTTCCTAAGCATTCAAAAACCGGAATGACAATGATAGCTCTCGGTGTAATTGGACGTAATTATGTGTGATGTCAGAGGAAAAATCGTGGAAGAAACTAATCTTTCCAACACGAGTATCATAGGAGTGTTCCCCATTGTCGTTTGCAGAATAAATCATTGTAGAATTTATCATTGAATCTCATCGTCGGTGGTCTTCTGGTCTTCATCTCCAAGCTCTCAAGGCTCAGGCATCTGGATCTCTCTAGAAATAATTTAAGCCGTCCCATTCCCCCTACGTTCGATCAATTGCTGGAACTGCAAGTCTTAAGTCTTGTCAACAATCTTCTCAATACTACAATTCCATCGTTTTTAGGCAATCTTCCAAATCTGTTACAGTTTAATTTTGCCTACAATCCTCTCATCGAAACAGTGCCTCCCGAGCTTGGAAATCTAAAGAAGCTGCAAAATCTATGGCTGGTGAACTGCAACCTCTCTAGATAAATCCAAGAGACTTTTAATCCCATGTAGATTTTTTAGTGTAGTTTTCTCACCAGATCATGAGATGTGATATGGGTAATAATGAGTTTAACAAATTAATACCATTACGAACCTGTAAAACCCATCAATATTGTGGCGCATACAAGTGATACAACCATTATCAGGGAAAATGCAAACAACTGAAGCTTCTAATGCACAATGATATTTCCTTAGAATAGACACACGACCCCGTGACGATCACCTAAAGTTTCAATGATGTTTTGAACATCAACTTTAACACCATCAACACCAACTTTGACACCATCAACACTAGCCGATGCCAAATAGCTGTGTAACTCATTGTAGAAATCGTAGACCTTCTTGGGATGAACAAGGCCTAATCCATAAATTAATAGACTATCCCAAACAACATCTGGTTGGTTGCCCAGAATTCCAGGACATTGGATAGGATAAGGGAGGAATCGTAATGTGCCATTCTAGCTACAGCTAGTTTGACTCCACCCTAGTAACCAATAAGGGTGTGCCACACATAGACATATCTACATATGACATATCAATGTGGTAGGTATGCTACGAAAATCAAAGAAAATATAATGAACAACTACCTAAACACACATTTAAGTTTGAAATAGTGTAAAGACATTCGTGAGCTAAAAAGGGAGGATTATTAAAAACAATACTCACTTCACATTGTGGTGCTCTTTTGCTTCTTCCACAACATGTTTGAGACTGGGGGATCTTGTGTTATCTCACAACCTCTGCGATGCTTTTGAAACTTCTAATTCTCTTTAATTCTAGCCAATCGGCTAGCAAACCTGACAAAGAAAACAACATGCAGTCACAAATTAAATACCCCCTTACAATCATGGTAGTTTTCATCCAGTTCTCGCATTGCCTAATTTAAAAAAATTGAGTTCAAACTATTTATTTTGCAGGCGAGTGATAGCTCGACAACTGCATTCACAAGATCAATTGTAACAGGCATCGACGCTAGAATTATGAAAAACCCAAGCATAATGCAGTAGCGATGGATGCTTCTAGTTCTGTTCCAGGCTATGGTGTTCTTCATATCTCATGCTCCATAGTATGACCATAAGGTGCACAATTAACGGTAACGCAATTTTTTTATATTAATCGGATCCATGAACTAAAGGCCTTCTGTTACCAATGTTTATATTCTCCTGTAAACATTTATTGCAATTCATGGGTTTATTGTATAATTTGTAGACTATATATTTATTTCTATAGGTTGCTTTTATGTTGATCAATCGATTTACTTCAACATTTTGGACTCAGGCATTTTTCTTCAATTGGGATTTTGTTAGGTTTGGCATTCATGCCCTTATCTGCAATTTTTGTCAATGTAGAATGTGGGGATCTGGGTTGAGGCTTGGTGTGTAGTGGTTATGGCTCGGTTTTGCTAATGGGATTGTCAGAGGTTAGTTTCTTGTACAGTGGTGTTGCTTTAACCCATACAACTACATAGACCTAATGCTGTAATTTATTAGGTCCCCAATCAACTTGTTCACTTTTTATCCTGACAGGTCTTAAAAAGTGTGATTCAAGTCTGATGCTTGGAAACGAATTCAATTCCTCTAGAGTCACACCGCCTTCGCTTATAATTCATTGTTATCTAAAGAACTGGCATGAGATTGGTATTATTTCCTTCTTGGGGTCGATCCAGTCAATATGGGGGTCGATCCAGTCATTATGGTGCATAAGACTCATTGAATGAGTCAGCTTAGCTTATAATGGCTTACAACTACCATTGGAAACCTAAAAGGAAATTGGTTTTGTCAATGAAGTCAACACTTATCTTATATAGTCCCATCTCCATGAGCTAATATATTGGGTGAGAGGAATATAATGCCTCAATATATTTCCTTCGAAGCTTGTTTAATTATGTCTTCATTCTCTTTTTCTATGAATCATCTATTTAATCTCTTGCAATTGTTGTTCTGGTTGAATACCTTTCATTGGATTTATGCAATTCTACCTTTTAGAGTCATAGAATGTCACTCAAATAATTTTTGTTGCATTCTAGGATGTTATGATTCTTATGTAGCAGTGTAATATGTTGTTGGACTTATTACCTTCGAAGGAGACTGAGAATATTTGTGAAGCGTTTTTCAACTTATATGCATCTACCCTCACTGTTCCAATCAGAATCCCGGGTACCTCATATGGAAGAGGTATTAAGGTGCACATGAAGAAAGAGGGAAAGAGGGTTTAACAAGATGCATGGACGACGATGTTGGTTGGTTGTTTGAAATAAATTGCCTACTGACACTCTACTTGAAGATGGATATCCTTTGGCTAGCCATTTCATGAATGTGGTGTGCACAAGGCTTTGTATTTCCTCCATGAAGTCCACACTCAACCTCTCAAACCTCGTTAAATTTATAGCGGTCCTATGTAGCTTCTTTTGGAGATCTCCATGCACCAACAACAAACCGAATTTGCCGATGAGATTTTGAAGAGGTCTGGGATAGTTGGATTCAAACTGCCTGCCTTCATTTTGCAGGACATATTTATTGAATTATGTATCTATAGAAACGACCATTCGACCTCTTTCAAACAAATTTGATATGAGTATCTTCCCATGCCTGCAAATTCAACACGAGTTGTTCATTCTCGCTTTCACAAGTCATTGATCCTCATACGTTATACAAATCAATAACATTGTTTATACAATAAAATGTCGACATATAATTAGAAATTTAAAACTATCTTGAACAACCAACCAAAACTCTAGCGCACCAAGTTTGAAAATTAGGAATGGAGCTTTCTAATTTGTATTAAAATTTTAGCCTTATGATGGATTAAGCTTGAAAATTATGATGGAGATTTCTAATTTGAATTAAAACTTTTGTCTTATGATGGATTATACTCATTACGAATGGAATATATGGCTAGAAGAATCCATTAATCGAATATTGCAGCTGGTGATTCATTAATCATGTAGACTGAAAAAAAATCAATAAAGTAACAAATAAATTACCTGAGAGAGTACATGTTTTCTTGTTTTCCCTTTGGAGTCGATCCCCAATTGGTAGACAATGACTGTAAGGATTGGTTATGTGAACAACACTATATAGCGTGACTGATTCCATCGTAATATTTTTCCTCTATGTTGGATTTTTCAATATGGGTGATTTTTTCTACTATAAACTGTTTACATTTGTCCATTAGACTCACCATGTCTGCTTGCACCTATCGAAAAATAACACAATACAATTCAATTTATGGAACAATTAAATAAGAGCAAGATTTATGTGTCAAAGTTAATTTAATATGTGGAGATTAGAAGTAAATATACATTGGTTTGAAGTGAATTCTATGATCCTTTGAAACAGTATCATATAACCTGCCACGTTTCTCTGTGAGAGAACTAAATTGGAGCATAAAATAAAACTCAGAAAATGTATATTTTATAATTTCTAAATTAGTGAAGCTCTTGGAGTGTTTGAGGGTTCGGTGCCCCTTTACTGCATAGAGTCTACTGTTAGCATTTAGCATATATTATATATAATCTACAGTCTACTGTTAGCATAGAGTTTTGGACCTATATCAGTTACTCTGTTAAGTTAAAGCTTCGTTCCGAGCTCAACTCCTATCTACAACTTCTCTTCGACCATGGAACCAACATCTTCTCCCATTTTTGCACCTGTAAATTTGTTATTCCCTCCATATATCTCACCCTCAATAGCACCAGTGTTATCAACGTTAGCTCTGTCTCTGACACAAGGATTGAGCTCTCCAACAACAAATCTGGCTGAATCAGACACGAAAGGTCCATCTCCATCTTCGTCTAGAGCTCAAGACGTAATTTTTCACCCACTGAATCCTTCAATGTGGATTTTGATTTGTGATGTTCTTTTATATGATCCACTTCCTACATTGTATAGTTTTAAAAAACTAAGTTCAAACTGTTTATCTTGCAGGCGGGTGATAGCTTGATAACTACATTCACAAGATCAGTCATAACAGGAATCGACGTTGATAATCCAACAACATAAGGATTATAGATTTTGATTCAAATTACACTTAAAAAATAAGGGGGAGCCTTTTGATAATGGTTTAGTAACATCACTTGGTCAACTAATTAGGAGCTATATCGTCACTTCGCTCCAAATCCCTAGCAGTCCAATAATGCACTTTCTCTGTTTTTTTAATATAATTCTTCTTTTGATTTTAAAGAAAAGAAAAACAAATTGATGGGATCCATTGAATCAACATGTAGAAATTTGAGCATGAAGACTTTTTAAAATGAGTTTCTTGACCTTTCCTTCAAATTAGAGTTAAAAAAATAAGGGGGAACCTTTTGATAATGGTTTAGTAAGATCACTTGGTCAACTAATTAGGAGTTGTATTGTCACTTCGTTCCAACTCCCTGACAGGACGATAATGCACTTTCTCTGTTTTTAATAATATAATTCTTCTTTTTCTTTTAAAGAAAGAAAAACAAATTGATGGGATCCATTGAATCGACATGTAGAAATTTGAGCATAAAGACATTTTAAAATGAGTGGCTTGACCTTTCCTTCAAACAGACCTCAATCATAGTGATCTCAAACAAGAATATTGTTTACACCTCTACACTATAATCATTGGATATTAACAAAACCCTATCAACATTTAGTTGATTGAAAATTGTGGAAGTAATATAGAATCTATAAAAGGTTGTCTTTATTAGACTCGATCAAAACTCTGAAGCATTCACTCCATAAGATGTCCCATTGTCATTCAATCCACTATACAACACTATTTGTTGCTTTAGTCATTATATAGTATATTACAATTCTTAGAAAAACAAGAAGATTAGTTTGATAAGTTTTATAACTAAAGGCTATTAAAAGTATGTTAGGCAATAACTTGAGTTCACCACGCAATCACATTTATGATTGATTATGGAATAATGGAAATATAGTGGACATTAAAAACACAAATTTATTACAACAGTTAAATTTGTTTACCTACCTACATTTAGAAGGATGGGCATTCTAAGGTTTCATGAACTGATGATTTTCTTCAAGCCTAAGCCACCATAGCTCTTGCATGCCTTTCATGCTCAATTCTGAAGTTTCATGCACTTTTATCAAGAGTTTTGATGGACTTTAGCAATGCTTGCAGACCAAGATGATTTTTATCAAGATTTTAATGGATAGAGAAAGGTTATTTATGAAGCATTAGATGCTTGGAATTGACCCCGCAAGGCACCTCACCTATGATGTGGGTAGGACTACTGACCTTATTTATAGAATTTTGACACACTTGTTCTTCTAACATATCCAGAATGCTTTAGATTCCTTCTTAATTCCCTAGAATTTTTTTACATATCAGGAATGGAAAGTGTTGAAATTTGTGTGGATATTGATCTAACCAAAGTTCAAACCAATGCCATCCTCAATCAAATTTCATATTTTGGATTACATCTAGGAGCAACCTTTCAACAATGAGAACAGTCCATTAAAGTGCATGAACTGCTTCAAGCACAGTTACCTTGCCTGCTTGAGCCCAAAACTTCAAAATCCAATTGGGAATGTAGCTCAAACTCCTCTAGAGGAATCAAATCATAAAGCTCCTAAAGCTTTAATCTGCAAAATACTTTGAATGGAAAACTGTCCTTTTTGAACATTCAGGGATAGAGAGTCAATTTGTAATTGCTCAAACTCCCAGAGTGGATAAAATTGAGGAGGCTTTAGACACATCTCCAACAACCCACATTTGATGAGGATAATCATGAAACAATAGATAAGAGCAAAGAAGACAAAACGAGGGTAAGTCATGGGACCTATTTGGATTTCAAATTCATGGAGTAAAAAAACTCCCAAGCCAATCCCCACAACAAAAAAGAAAATATCGAAGAGTTGTCTCCTTGCAACTGGAAGGGCACTTCCAAATAGACTCTGGGTATCAACCCTTTAAGGGTGGAAGTTTTTGAACTCTAAACCATGGTTGTTTTCCTTGATCTCCAAGTCTCTACCCTACCTGCAGTGTTAGTCGATCTTCTCTTGCATTATATTTTTTTCCTGCAATTTATACGAATTTTTTCAATGACATTTAAAAGGGGCATAAAGTCACAAACTATACTTATAAATTATAATGAATCTTCACAAAGTATAATATAACAAATTTTTACTATAGAGGCTTTCCAAAGGAATTGTCTAGAGGTAACCACATTCTAAAACCCAAAGGAAACAAAAAATATGAATCCATGAGATAAATTATAGCTTCCAAATCAACTTGTCTCTTAGCTCGCATTCAGATGGCTTCCTCTATGATACAAAATATTTGTAAATATCGTAGATCCTTATCCTGGATAGAGTTAACTACAAAAGTAGGTATGCCTAACAAGTTCTCATCCAAATTAGCCAAAAGCATAAATCCAAGAATGATTGTCAATGACAATCTAATCCAAGTATCACCAATTATCCAAAGATTATTATTTGTGGACTCATCAAATTAGGACTTTCATGAGGGAGTTGAAAGGAAAGATGTAAAAAGAGTTAAAATGTTGCATGTGTTCTAATAATAACATTAAGATTGAATGCAGATAGTCATGGATTAAACTGAATCTAATAGCCCTTATAGAATCATCTCCCAAGTTAGTTTTAAATTTTACAGCTAGCTTTATATTTTCTTTCTTTCTTTTGCTTCTTATTTTGTTATAATTTTGCTTGTGTGTTTTGCAAGTATGCGTTTTTTGAGCACTCTGTTGTTTGTGTGATTCATTACGTTATGCATCTTCCCTGAGTGTATTATCAACTCTGTTACAGTTCCTAATATGAGGGAAAGGGCATGCGTCTAGAGAGGTATCATGAGGGCTCAAGCATATAGAAGCATTTCTCCCTCGACACAGGGAATGGTTTTAAATCAAAGCATTTGATGTGTGAGCTGAAGAGAAAATAGAGGATCTCTATTCGAGGACGGATTTGCAAGATGAGAAGCTTCAGGAAATAATGAGTTGGCGAGAGCATTTGGCCCAGCTTTGGGCTCCTCCAATTCTGGTCTCGATGGTGATACTCACTATTTCTGAGAGAATCCTCTCTCTAGGAACCTAGCATTATATTACTCAAAGGTAGGTCATTTTATTATTAATTACTTTTCATCCAACTCATAGTCGGTTAATACTTCTAGACACAGTCGAAAATTTGCATTCAACCGATTTGCAAGAATATGGTTCAGTGTTTCTACAAACCAGGGTTTGCTTTGAGTTTGTAGTATTTTGGTTTCAAAGAGCCTAGAGAAGAGAAAAAGAATAGGTACTTTGTTTTTTCACTTATCTTCATATATATCTATGCATCCTGTAGATTTCAATTGTTTTTCAAACTTGATTCTATTTATTTAGTTTCAAACAAAGACGACCCAACTGTGCAAATTTTTTGTCTTCAAAACATGGCGTCTCCATAACTATTTTTTTATAAAATTATGTAAATTCTCTTGAATATTATGGTAATCCATTGTATGGATAGACAAAATACAATATAACTATATATATAGCAATACTTTGGTTTATATATAGTGTTATGTTTTAGTCGTTTTGTTGGGAATGATCTGCCACGTCTCTGGAGTTTGGGAATGATCTGTCGGTATTTTGTGATGATTTTGTTCTTTCTGTTAAACTCAATGGTTATATCTCTAGTTTTAAGTTAATGTAGCAGAATCTGCAGCCCTATAGTTTTTTGGACTTGTTTTGTTTGACTGGTTTTTAAGAGAAGAAAGTGATTTTTTATGCACTTTTGGCACAAATTAGATTAAAAATCAGATAATTTTTTTTCTTTGAATTTTATAATAACAATAAAATAGTTTTTTATTCTTTTGAAAAAAACCATAGTTACAAATAATCATAATGTAATGACATTTGTACACACACACACACATATATATTAAACTGAAATACTTCAAGTCCAACCTGTATATATGAGTGTGTATATCAACCTAATACTTCAACTCCAACCTGTATATATCAGAGTCTATATCAACCTGTATGTATCCGAATATATAATATTCTCTACCTCACATGCACGTCTCCATTAAACACAACCAATGCAAGACAATACTGAAACATACACTATCTTTTATTGAAACAACAATGTTTGAGCTTAAATTATTGCTGACAATATTGAACTGGCTACTTATTAAAATAACAATAGTTGAGATCTAAGTAATGTTAATGTCAAGTTTGGCAAAGTCTGCAAGGTGTTGCTTCCCTTTGAGTTTCATGGAGAGGTGATAACGAATGAAATATTTTTAAATAAACTTCCTCTACAAGCATTGATTATGTTCATCCACTGGCTTTGTGGTTGGGGCCACCTCTGCATCCACACTTGCATTGTAGAAATTAGCAATAGAAATTCTTCCTCTCTCTTCATTTGTTTCTGCTCGATGCTCTATGTTCTTGTTGCTTCTTGGTGCTCTACTTCCTATAAAAATTTTAAACAGAAATCCTCCCGCAACATAAACATAATATAGTATGATTTGATTTGCAAACCATTAATAACTTGTAAGGCTGGTAATTATTTTGTAACTGTAATTAAAGTCGAGAAACCATTAATGCATGCATTAATAATAGCCATAGCCTACCAAATTTGGGCTCGACTAGCCACTCGTATAAAGACTTGTAACCTTCAGTGTGCGACGTAGCCATTGCCATTTCCACTGCCATTTTAATTTTCACCCTAGGAGAAGCAACGCAAAGCAAACCAACCGCATCCTGTAATAAAATAAATTGGTTTAGGCAATCGATTTCGTTATAATTACAATACCAAAATAAATAGCTCCACCTCCAAGAAATGAAATTTATGTATGTAGTGGAGTACGTGAAATTCAGAGGAGATCAAAGATGATTAGTAAGCAATCACTTTTGACTCCTGTTTGTAGGATGCTTATACATGGATTTTCCTAGGCCTAATAAACTTGCTTTGCGCCCTCTTTGTGACGGGCCAATTCCTATGTATGCCCTTTAGGCCTGGGCCCTAACGTATGTGAGCTCTCCAAGGGTTGATACATGGTTGTTGTGACCTTCTTTTGCTTGTTGTGGGCTGAGGGTGTGCCCTCCTTTAGCCATCCATACAGAGTTGTTACCTCTTGCTTGTTGGCAGACTTGAAACGTGACCTTTTTGGCTTGTTTGAACTTGATGTTTTAACTTGTTGAGATGGGTCATGCCACGCCCTATCCCTAGAGGGCATACACAACCACTCTCCAGTCTATGGAGGTCAGAACATTCATAAGCCGTGTGTCACTCCTTTCCACATTTCTTGACCTTAGCTTGAACTAATAAAGGTTGGATGTAGTCTGTTTGGGGGTTGCTTCCTATTTGGATAGGACAAACCTAGACTATAATTTCCATGTAAATACTCTATGTACATTGAAATTACTTTTTAATGAATTTGCATACTTAATAATAATTAGGTTATTATTTTTTAAAAACTAATTAAAGTCGAGAAACCATTAATGCATACACTAATAATAGCCGTAGCCTACTGAAGTTGGGCTTGGTTAGCCATTCGTAGAAAGACTTGTAACCTATGGGATGCACCATAGCCATTACCATTGCCATTGCCATTTTTTTTTGGCAATTGATTTCGTTATATTTACATGACTCAAATAGATAGCTCCACCTCCAAGAAAATATTTTTTTTTATGTAATGGAGTACATGAAATTGAGAGGAGATAAAATATTATTAGTAGGCAATCGCTTCTTCCTCCTGTTTGTAGGTTGCTTATACATGACTTTTCCTAGGCCTGCTAAACTTGATTTGTGGCCTCTTCGTGACTGGCCAGTGACTGTGTATGCCCTGTAGGGCTGGTCCTTGACCTATGTCATCCCTCCAAGGGCTGATACGTGGCTACTATGAACTTCATTTGTTGGCCAGGGGTTGAGGTTGTGGCCTCCTTTAGCTTCCCATACAGAGTTGTTACCTCTTATTGGTTGCTAGACCTGAAACGTGGCCTTCTTTCCCTGTTCGAACTTAATGTTTTCACTTTTTGAGCTTGGTCATGCCACGCCCCAACCCTAGAGGGCATACACAACCACTCTCCAGTCTAGGGAGGTCAGTACATTCATAAGCTGCGTGTCACTCCTTTCAACATTTCTTGACCTTTTCTTGAACTGATAAAGGTTGGATGTAGTCTATTTGGGGGTTGATTCCTATTTGGATAGGACAAACCTAGACTATGATTCCCATGTAAATACTCTATGCAATTTGAAATTACTTTTTTGGAATTTGCATACTTAATAACATAGCTACAACTATGAGCCTGCTCAATGTCTACTAAACATCTGCTGACCAAATGGAGTGCCCAACTTCCAACATTATTGGACAATAATATTGTTTTCTATGGATTTTTCTATAATGACTTGAACATTCTCTACTTCCAAATTTCTACCATGACATAGAATCTAGATGTTAGATAATCTGATCAAGGAACTATTATGAGTATTACAAATAGTTTTTCCCGTTTTTTGCTAAAACTTTTCCCTAAATTTCACGTGGATCAATATCCAGACATAATGTGGTTTAAGTGTGCAACTACATGACATGAAATGGGAAAAAAATATGTTGTTTATTGTGCTTGTTACACCTACATGCGTTTTTCCCCTGGCGTCTTTGTTGATAACAATGCAGCACTCACCGTCCCTTCCACCATTCCGCCTTCTACGCGTGTCCTCCTACACTCCTCTTGCTTTGTTGATGCGTGTCCTTTGTGTCCTTCTTCTGCTTCGGTTGACTTCTAGAAGCCTTGGGTTGCTTTTAAGGTTTCTTTTTTCCTCATGTTTGTAGGTTTCTTATACATAGCTTTGTTTGGGCCTCCTTACCTTCTGCGCGGTCCCATGTTAAGGATAACTTTGACTCCTCCTTGTAGGATTATTATACATCCCTTTGTATGGGCCTAATAAACTTGTTTTGTGGCCTCTTTGTGACGGCCAAGTGACATACTTGAAACATGCCCTTCTTGGCCTTTTTGAACTTGATGCGTGATTTTTTTTTAGCTTTATCATGCCACACCATAGCCCTAGAGGGAATTCCCTTTCTCCTCATATTATGCATACACAATACACACAAGTCTCCGCTAAAATGGCCAAGATGCCCCATTTTTTCCAAACATTCCTATTGTCGTAGAAAACAATGTGCAAAAAACAATGTTCATATCACGAGCCCACTACTCGGAATCAGTCACGTCCACTCCGATTCCCACTCGAATTAACCTGTAATATATATATATATATATATATATATATATATATATCCCTGGGAAAAAAACATAATTTCATTTCATATTTCAAGAACAAAATTAC
>LPNX010858296.1:214994-228290 GCA_001517045.1 Pseudotsuga menziesii
AACTACAGGATGAACAAAGCTATGTACAACTACCACATGAATTGCATAAAGAAAGTTACCTGCTCAGTCGACTGTCACTCTGTACCACTTACCAATCTCAATAAAATGTAATCACAATTATACTGTAAATCCACACTTACTACGGCTGCGTACAAAGGAAATAGAATCAACAAAACATCACACAATACTGAATTAAAAAGTCCTAAATTAACTCAGCAATCTCTATGGAAGGCGGGCCCAGCCTTCACACAGAGATGCTGGCTGAACAACGTGAAGCTCCCTTAAATCAGAGGTAACCCCTTATATTAAAGAAAGAAAGATTACACAAGTTGCTTCCACTGCTAATACAATGAATGAATTATCTGTATTTCCACCCCCTGGGTCGAGACAGCTCCCCATATTTATACATCCAGATTATAACATCCGATCCTATTAAAAAGGGTAGCCATGAAGATCTCTGATCTTCAGGCGCCCTAAATAAAACTAATTGTTACAAATGTGGCATGGTAAAGACATGGAAAATATGGAAAAGCTGTTAATTGACCCAAGAGTGGCAATCTCTTCTGACCACAATTATACTCGAGCAGCAATGTACTAAAGATCTCCAATTGTAGTGCATTCTATTACAACTGCCTTGTCACAGCTCTGTCTAAGATGTTGCATTAGAACCACGTGCCTTAATTGATGATCGGAGGGCTGAGGATCATCTTAAGCGGCGATTATCCCTCCTTTCAAGACTTGTTCATCCCCATCTTCCTGCAGTCCACTTATCTCAAACTACCTTCATAAATCATAACATGTTAGCACAATTGAGAGATACACAGCCTTAATTATCACAATCATAAGCATTAATAAGATAAAGTAATGATTAGTCATACCTTGGCAGTTTGGGGAATAAAGTGAGGACAACAGGTCTGATTAGCTTGCTGAATGGTGTAGGACAGGGGAAGAAAAGGTGATCAAGGATGGTTAAAAAGGGACCATATGCATTAAAGAATTTTGTGTTGTCATCCCCACATTCCAACCAAAGCGCTCTGCTTTTCAATCTCCAGGTTTCTTCATTTTCCAGTAACAAAGTGATCCTTCTCCCTTCCAACCGAATCAACACATCCTTTTCCAATTGATTCAACATCCCACCTCCATCCATGTTATAGATCCCACAGAGCTCATTTTCAATCTGTTGCAGCTCACTATCCTCCCTCTTTCGTTTGTCCACAAACCAAGATTTAATAGCATCCTTCAAATTTTGGATATTCGCTGCAAACTAAAAAGCTACAGTGCTCCTATTCCCGGGATCAAAAGGAGTCCATCTATTGGTGATCAGGGCCCATAAACTCTCATCTTTAAGCCAAGTCTTGTTGAAATTCATGGGACTTGGTGGTTTAACATGACCATTCTTGAATTCCATAAAGATAGGGTAGTGGTCCGAGAGTCCACCTTTCCCCACCCATTATCTGATAAAGTGATGTCTGTCCACAATCATTTCTGTAACCAGAAAACGATCCAGTCTCTTAGCCACTCTCCCTTCCCTACATCTGTTATTTTTCTAGGTGGGTGTGAGCTTACAGGGCTCAATATCCAACTAGTTCCTTTGAACCAAATTCTGGGTAAAATATTCAATCAACAGATCCACACATGCATGAGGCCCCCATGCCTTAGCCTACCCCAAGGAGAAGTTCAAATCTCTTCCAATAATCAACAGTTCACCCCTCAAGAAAGAGTTATTAAATAGATTATCCCAAAACGGGATCCTATTAAGGTAAGGGCCATAAATGTTAACAACATTGAAGATATCCACTAGTTCCATGGCTTTAAAGGTCAAACCCAGAACCGATTCCATACCCCAAACATTCAGGACCTTAATATTCCTGGCATTCCAACCGCTTTCCAAGCCTCCCAAATGACCTCTTACATCCAGAGTCTCAAAATTTTAGCCACCAAACCAACTTTCCAACCTAGATTTAATTTCCTCTCCTGTCCCCAAAGTTTCTTGAAGCAGCAAAATATCAGGGCGATCTAAATCAACCACCCTCCGGAGTGCTGATATTTTCTAGGGACCAGCAAGACCCCGATAGTTAAAGGACATAATCTCCATCTCCTACCTTTCTTCTGGGCATGCATCGCTCTAAGTGCCCTTTCAATTGAAATTTGTTTTCCTTCCAGTAAATCCTTTCTGGCTTGGGTCTGAGCCTTAGAAAAATGAGATATTCGCCCCCCCCCTAGGTGTCCCAATAGAGGCTTTCCCTAGCCCCTCAGAAGGACCTTTAGTACAAGAACGAAGGAAATAACCCGAATGAGGTGATTCAGGGGGGAACAAGGAGGAGATAGGTTGTGCAAAATCAGTTCCAGCACCGATACAGAAGGGGGTTCCTCAATAACATGCAACAAAGATGGGTGACAGGAGCTCTAGTGGTTGTGAAGACAGAGACAAATTTTTAATCCCATCCACCTAGTCAAGACCCGAAACATTCAAATGATTTGCAAATAAATTAATGGATGGAGAGAGGGTAAAAGAGGAGATACCAGGAAGAGGAGCCCCAAACAGGAAAGGTTCGCCCACTTATCAAACCACCTCCGCCACCAGAAGCCCCACAGGAGGAGCGTCCTCCGCCTCGCAACCCTCCACAGTCTCGGTCACCTATCGCATAGGAGAAGATGGTTGAGACAAAGGATTGGTACACCCCCCCTCTTCCCCCCGACAATGAGCTCCCATTGTTCTTTCGACACCAATTCAAAGTGCGAACAAATAGAGCGCACTCCATCGCGGGGTGACCATACGCATGACGACGTCTACATCTGAAAGGGACATTTTCATAGTCCAAAACCTGGTGATAAGAATACTAACGCTAATCCATCTGCATAGCACCAGGAATCCCATTCTTGATGTCGATATTAACAAGAATTCGAGCCACCCTTTTCAATTTCAAAACCTTGTAGGAGGTATCAACTTCTCGATAAGTACTTAATAGGTTCCCAATGTGGGCAAAATGCTGCTCATACTAGAAAGGGAGCGGGAGCCTCGAGAGTCTGACCCAAATCGGCACAAGGTCCACCCTTTCTCTAATCACATTGAAAAGTGGGTGCCATCGCATGGTCAAAGGACCAATTTAGATTCAGGACCTGAAGTAAGTGATCTTCGTTTTGGAAGTTGAAAGCGAACCATCCTCGTGCGAGTCCTTCCACTTTAGGAGCCCCCCCCAGCTCCGTCAACCAACAATCCTCAACCCATTTCACTATGGACCGAATAGAGACCATCTTACCCATGAAGCGACCAACCAACGTGAGTTTGGCCGTCCATTCCATCATCTCCCAACCAATGTCCTCCCCAACAGTATAGTTGATGACCGGATTCAGTTTGATCCAGTTTTTCTTCCTTTTTCAAATCCCCTTGAAGCATGGTCTTCCAGCCTCCTCATCATTGGTGCCTGAAGAAATAAAACCCTTCTTCAACGGGCTAGATCAGACCCTTTTCTCCTGCACACTGATAAGGCTGCCCATGAACCCTAGATGTTCCTCCTTCTTAAGAGAACCCACTTTTAGCAAGCGAGAGCCAACACCGTCCGTCTAGATCCCATCTACATTCGACTCCAATACAACCCTGTCTTCAGCTAAAAACGAGCCTAACCTCCCTCCAGAAACCAAAGAAATCCACTGCTTTCAGCCTGCTAATAACCCATGACCCGAGAAAAATGATTCTTCTGGCAGTTGAAATGACCGTGGTGAAGACAACAACAAATCCGATGGGGAAAACCCATCACTGTCTACCAGGAAAGGATTAGCAGCAGAGAACCCCTCTTGCCACGACTGCTAAATGGAAGCCACACCTTCTGACACACAGCCAGTTGTCGGATGCAAAAAAATCCCCTCCTCTAGGTGTTCAAGGGAGTAGTCCACCTTTTCCTCCTCAATCATAGTGCAGGTAGGTAGAGTAGTAAAAAACCCAGGTAAAAAGAATTTTTTTTAAGGATTTACCTTCAACTGATAAATAAAGATGGATGTGGCTTGACTCCCAAGAAAAAGAACCCATCGCAGTCAACACATATCACCTTCCATACGCCTTTTATCACCAACCCCCACATGAGCTCTTTTGTCGACAGTCAAAGCAACGCAGTCTGCAGGCCATCAACCTGAAAATATATATATTCACAATAAAGGAAGCTTTATTAAAATATATTTCGTTTCACTGTGAAAATAGTGAAGGTTTCCTGCGCTACCCATCAAAACCACTTTGTCTTTAATCTTGTAGTCTCGTCCACTCTGGTTCCCACTCGGTTCCTTCACTGTACCATTTGTTTCACTTCCATAGTGAAGGTTTCTTGCACTACCCTTCAGAACCTGTTTGTCTTTGGTCTTGTAGTCTCGTCCAATACGGTTCCCACTCGGTTCCTTCACTGTACCATTTGTTTCGCTGGTTGCCTGCCTTGAATAAGATGCAACAGTCATAACCTTCACGTCACTCCCTTCAGCGCTTTCAATACTCCATTGATCAACATTGCATGTGGCCACCTCATGAGCATGCCTCTTTGCTACGTTGAAATTGATAATTCATTGATGCACATTACATGTGACCACCTCATCAACAGTTTCTATGACTGCCAACTATGAAAGATGGATTATTTTATCATTAAGCAAAAAAAATGCACAAATGAGGATGAAAAAAATGTTCTCTTCTCTGACTATATCAACCATCATTGTTACTCTTTTACTTATGGAGTAAAAAAATTGTCATAACTTGTTTTTCATAAATAGGTTATAGTTTTTTTTTCTTGGTTTGAGAAAGAGGTAGTCCCTGTTTTCTACTTTTATAAAGGAGACATCCAAACATAATAGTTATTTTTTCTTTGTTGGTTTGGCATGAACCTTTTTACACATAAAATGTATTGCCTTAAATAGATTTCTTTTGTTGGAAGAGGGGCATTTGAAGGTCTCTTAAACATTTATTTTCATGGTATCTTAGGAAAGACTTATTGTTAAATTAAATATAATCACATGCAAAAAATTATTTTTACATCTAAAAAACAACTAACATAAAAGATATATGCTCTTCTTATATCTTTTTAGCATACGTTTACTATAATATGTAGTACCGAAATTACTTTGAATTATTAATTATCTAATGCCCATTTATTATTTCTGCATTGACTTAAAGTAATTAATCTTTAAAAAAAAAATCCAAGGTTTTGGTATTTGTTTTTCATGGAACTATACTATTAAAGCCGTTTATTTATCTATTTTAGATATTTCAGGTAAAACAATTAAAACATAAGTATGAAGTAAATCAATTAATGCATAAATATATAAATGTTGGAAATAACTTTTACTTATGAATGTACCAATGAATCACATCTTCAATTTAATTTTTCTTGTTATACAGTGATGGCACAAAAAAATGTCTACATACCTTGAGAGAGAGAACATAGTAAAGCCCTTTGCTGACCTGTAATTATTCTTATGTCTTCCTTCTGTTAGTTGATGCCCTGAACTTGAAGTAAAGCACACTGGTTGTAGTCTGTTTGGGGGGTTCTTCCTCATGGATACTACATACCTAGACTAGCCTTTTTTTTGTCTTCCTTTTGCCTTGAATATGTCTGTGGTTATCTTCTCCTGACATGCTTTTCCTATTTGAATCCTTTTTCCTTTGGGTTGTGTTTCTTATGTCTTTCCCATGTCTATACATATATGTCTTAAACCCTGGATCGTATGTCAAAAGTAGTGTTAGGCCTAACCATATGACCTTTAGTACCCTATTCTAAGTCAACCTAATCTTTATTTTATTTTATTAGTAACTATCCTACAACTTAGGGATTACCCGAGGGACTTTTCTAGAATGGTTTTAAATATTTTACATTTAGCTTTGACTCCTCCATACATCTGTGGCACCTGGGCAAGAGAGAAAATCAGATCTACTTCTTTGTCTATTGTAGACTTGTTTGCTGCTCTTTTGCTTTATGAGCTTTCTTCTACTTAATGCCTAGGGTTAATTTTGTTTTTCCTTGATGCCTAGGTATCTTTATGATCTTGAGGCATGACAGGCGTTTTTAACCCTGTGGTACTTGTTGAGACCACTGTAGAATTCGTCTTCCCTTCCTCCAACCCGAATTCCACATGTGTCCTCCTGCTTTGTTGACTCATGTCCTTTAGGCTCTTCGGCTGCTCCGTTTGGAATTCTTAAAGCCCGCGGTTTCTTTCGTTGCTTCGGTCGCTTATTCCCCACACCCTGATGGTTTATTCCACTTCTCCAGTGGGTATTTTTGCACCATGGGTTTCTTTTGCTCCTCTGGTAGTCTACCCTCGCTTCGAATGGTTCTGCTATTGATCCAATGGACTCTCCTTGGCCTGCTGATTTTTATCCTGTTCACAATAGAGTTGAACCTATTAAACCCTAAAGCTGTAGGTGATAGATAGCTTGCTTTGATTTTTTTCTAATGACCACACTAAGTGGTTTTGTAACAAATACTAATGCCTCAACCATCTAATATCCCTTCAATACTTTCATTGGGTAGAGAGATTCCACGGGAATATAAGATCGAATTGTCTTTTTTCACATAACCCATTCATGGGGGTCGCTTGACATTTTGTCAATCCATCGCCCCTCCCTTGTGCATTAATTGTGTTTTGCATTGACATTCATTTTGGTGATCTCAAACGACCAACGATTTTGTAGGTACAGTGGTTTCACATGCTTTGCAGTACTTGGGTTCGCACAAATAAATTGCATTCAACTGATTTGCAAGAACAGTGTTTGGTGTTCGTACAGAGTAGGGTTTGCATTATTTTGGTTTATATGCAACTACTAAACTTGGTTTGCAGCCTTTTAGTGACTGGTAAGTGAATGTGTATTCCGTTAGGGCTGTGTCATGTCCTATGCACGTCCTGTGTTGGCCCTCCAAGGGCTTAGCCGTGGGTGATGTGCCTTTTCCTGTTAGCCATGGGTTGAGAATGTGAACTCCTTTACCTGCCCATACATAGCCTTTCTCTTTTGTTGGTTTCCAGTTTTGCAACGTGTCCTTGTTCACATGTTTGAAATTGATGCATGGCCTTGTTGAACTAGGTCATGCCACTGCTAAACCCTTTAGGGCATACATATTCACTTCACAGACTAGGAAGGTCACAACAACCATAAGTTGCGCATCGCTCCCTTGACAATTTCCTGCCCTTTTCTTGAACTATTAGAGGATGGATGTAGTCTGTTTGGGGGCTTCTTCATATTTGGATAGTACAAGCCTAGACTCATGTTTTTTTGGATGCCTTTTGGCTTGCCCGTTAATATTCTTATCTTGTGCAACATTTTTGGACTTTCAAATGATTTATGGCCTTGTGTTTGGAATTTTTAAGAAATCATTGGGGAGCTTCCTATCCATATACCTCTAAGATATCATCTTCCTTCAAATGTTCCTCTAACTCTAAAGGTTGTATTTCTTCTCCCAACACAAAATATACATCCCTTTGTAGGATGCTTATACATGCCTTCCTATCTGGTTGCTAAACTTTGTTTGTGACCTTTTAGTGACCGGGAAGTGACTGTGTATGCCTTTAGGGCTAGGCAGTGACCTTTGTTATCCCTCCAAGGTTGAGCCGTTGGTGCCGTGCCTTCTTCTCCTGGCCATGGGATGAGAATGTGACCTCCTTTAGCTGCCCATACATAGCCTTTCGATTTTGTTGGTTGTCATTTTTGCAACATGCCCTTGTTCACATGTTTGAAATTTATGCCTAGCCTTGTTGAGCTAGGTCATGCTACTGCCAAACCCTTTAGGGCATAGACATTCACTTCTTAGCCTAGGGAGGTCACAATAGTCCTACACTATGCATCACTCCCTTCAACATTTCCTAACCTTTCCTTGAACTATTAGAAGATGGATATATTTTGTTTGGGGGTTTCTTCCTATTTGGATAGTACATGCCTAGACTCTTGTTTTTTGGATGCATTTTGGCTTTCCCATCATTGTTCTTATCTTCTCCCAACAGGATGTGACTTTTTCTATCATTTTTCTACTGGGTTGTCTATATTCTTACTAGCCCATGGTTGTACATAATCTCTCCTATCTTGTCCATGGATTGTGATGCCCTATCCCACCTTAGATATGCCTGTGTTAAACCTTATATGGTAGGTCAATAGTAGTTTTATGTCTACTGGAGGGAGTTATACCTTTTAAGGTGCCTACCTATGATTTGGGCTGACTATTCTTGTTGCTATCCTTATGAGATCTTGCCACTTAGTCACTAGGTTTTGTTGCTGTGTGTATCTAACCTAAACCCATACCACTTTAACCTTCTCTCTCTCTCAAAGTAACCCTTATGACATCTTGTCCTTTTAGTTACAATATATGATGCAACATGTATGAGTATAATTCAGATCCAAACAAGATCTATTTAGGATTTGTTTTTAAATTACTGTGTCTTAGTTTCACTATACTTTTGCTATTTTTATGCTATGTATGTTGGAAATGAAAATCCATCTCAAGGACCAACTTTAATGCAGTGACAAGCATAGTGTTAAAGTTGAAAGACATGCAAATTATTTTTACATTTATGACAGAGAAAATATTAAACTCCTTGTCTGACTCGTAACTATGTTGCTTTATGCCTCTTGCTGAGCCATGGCCTCATCTTTTACACATAAAATTAATTTCCTTACATATCTTTGTTTTCTTGGAAGTGGGGCATTTGAATGTCTCTTAAACATTTACTTTAATTGTGCTTTAATAAAGACTTACTATTAAATCAAATATAATTACATGTTAACATTTAATTGTACATATGAAAAACAATTAAATTAAAGTAGTTAAGTTTTTATTTGGCTGCCAAGGAATCTCGAAATGTTTCAAATCATGTTTCTATTACATTCTAGGTGAATGCCTAGATCTATTGCATCCATTTTGAAATGATTTTCATCTCATTATAAACTGATCCCCCATGTGTATAATTATCTCAAGAATTCAAGTACCGATTTAAGAGGCCATAAATTCTATTAGTTATTTTCTAGGATCTTTGAGGTATTAGAATACTTCTAGAATCCCCATTTCACATCAAATATCTGCTAAGAGGAAAGTGTCTTTGTTGACAGGAAAGTGGTTGTGATGGAGAGGGCCATTTGAATGATAAGTTTGTTTTGGTTCAAGGCAGGTTGATGGATTAGAAGTTGCTGCAATTCATCCAAGATTGAAACTGTCCCAGTATGTTTGGAACACCATGTTTGAATACATGCATTCTTATCAAACATGTTTTTCCTTCTTTATAGTTGTAACAACACATTGGAGTCCTTTCTTCAGGAGATAAATTTCTCCCATGACATCACATGTTGGTTGTATAATGTGATGTTAATTGGAAATCCTTAATTGCTATTGTGTAAAACTGTTAAGTTCAATAAACTTGTTATCTATTCTGAGTTGGACTATTCTCTATCTTTTGATAAATTGAAGTGTTCCATTTTGTTGTGGTATTAATTGTAGTCTCGCACTACCTCATTTTAATGTTACATTTTATGCCTTCTTTTACCCTCTAACAACCACCTTATCGACATATTATTGCACCTCCTTGGGGCAATTGCTAGTTGTAAAATATCCTAAGAAGTTGGTGTTGAACAACTACAAAAGTATGTTGAAGAAATGTTTCTTTAATTCAATGTTTTTTGGGATGATTGTTTTTGCAAGAATTTCTCTCGGTGTACCATATTAGTAACATGTTCCAAGTAGTTATTGAAATAATATTTTAGGGAGATTTTGTTTGGTAAAGTATGAACTTGATTTTGCATTCATGCCACTGTAACTTGTTTCTATGAAAATTATGAAATCTATTTTAGATTGTGGCAATTAATCATAGTAATTACAATAAGAAATGACTTTTTCCACAACATGGTTTCATATATTCAACAACTATAACTTTTGATGAATAACTTTAGCATCAATCTCAAAATTAACAAAACCTCATCAATCTTCACTTTTACCATTATGACCAGTCCTAATGGGCTCAAATTAGAGTTCTTCACTACATCCCATATAATGACATGAATATCTAGTTAAGGTTCCAATTGTGAAATATTTTATAGTGTATTTATTGAACCACATTACTGGTGTTGTTACAATAATAGTAATAATAATCTATTTTTAATGTCACGACCAAGCCAGACGCCAATTTGGTGTATGGGACCTCCTTGTTTGTGCAACAAGGGGCACCCGTCTGTGTGGTGATGTAACTGCTAAAGTCTATAGAGGTGTACATACCTTACCCGCCTTTGGATTTGAACCTATGGCCTCCTAGGAGGAAACACATGTTTGTAACTATTACTAGATGTTTAGAATACAAAGGCTCCCTATAGTTGTTCATGTAAACCTCTTGAAGTTATATAGTGAAAAATGTTCTATTAAATTTTACTAATGTGTGTACTTATTATTTAGATTAGGCACACCATTGTTTGATTCAAACATAAATTATATATTTTAAGCATTGGGTATATAGTTGAAAGATTCAAGAAGCCAATACCATGGTGTTTTGAAATTTATGTGGTAGTTGTTTGGATTAAAGAATGTCATTCTATTGTATTGATCCCTTTAAGAGGGAAAATATGTAGTTTTGCTCAAACGACTATAGATACATTCAAATTGTTTAAGAATTATATTTCAAAATTAAATGATGTGCATATATTTAAACCTTTAATGATTGCTTGATCAAGTTTTAGATATATATGGGTAAGGTCTTAAAAAATGATAACATAGTTTAAGATTACTCTTTTTTTCAATGTAAGGATAGGCATCAATACTATGGTATGAGTTAATTTGGTTTTGGTAAAATGGATTTTCCTTTCATTGTCTAATGAAAAACATTATTTATATTTGCTTCTCAATATAGAATAAGTAAAGAAGGAAGAAATTGAGAAGTTTTCAATTGATTCTGCAAATAATGTTTTGGATGGTTTGAAGGCACTTAGAAGTCAAAAAGCCCTAGCCTAGGCTAAAAGATGATAATTCTTTCACTGAATATTAGAGGAGTGGGATGGACTCCTAAATTTTTATCCCTTCGTAGGTTAATGGAACGGGTGCATCCTGACGTAGTGTTAGTACTAGAAACAATGGTAAATGGGGCAAAATCTAGAGAGGCATTTGCAAAATTATTGGGAGATTGGGAAATGTGTATGGTGGACTCAGTTGGAAAATTTGGTGGTTTGATATCTATTAAGACTAATTTCAAAACCTTTTTGTCTTCTGCGGGTATCTTGTTGTAATACCATGTGTGTTAAGCCCCGAACATATGTAATTTGAAATTGTTTATTATTGTGGCACTAGGTATCAGGATAAGGATCTTAAGGACCGAGAGACATCATTATTATTATTGTAAATAATTATTTAATAAAAATAAATGGCACAAGGAAGACCAAAAACGTGGATGGGAGGCCATGTTTCCATAGTGTGAGGGGGAATTGGGACATTCCTAGCACTTTAGAACTTGTTGTTGGATTGAATTTATTCATCTTAGTTCATATTTGTACCTTGGTGACATTAAGAGTTGTTGGTCACCCAAACATTGTACAACGAACCCTAATCTTGTTTATTTTGGCTTAAAATTGTCTTTGTGTGCCTTAATGTTTCTAGTTTTCGGTTTGGTGTCCCCTTGTTTTGGATGACAATTTTGATGAACTATAATGTTTTACTTATATTTTCTTAATGGAAATATTGTAGGTTTTTCCTGGTGAAAAAAAAACTAGTAATATCCCTTTCAATTAAAATATGACAATGCCGTTCAAATTTGATCCCTGATTGCAAGTAGAATCATTCTAAAGTTTGTAACACTAAGTCCATGCGTTATGGAAGAATATGTATCCAGATAAAGACGAGATCCATATTCATAGTAAATAATGCATATTGAATAAAATGATTGATGATGTTTTACAATTGAAAGTATGCAATTAAATATGGCTTAAGCACGTATTAGGAGGAGTCATGTCCTCTTTACAATAATAGTAATTATTAGTTGATTATTAATTTCAATATTGTGTATGTGTTATGTACTTATCATCATCATCATTATTATTTATGTAACATTGCTCTTACCTTAAGGGTGACTTTGTCCTCAAAGCTGAGAGTGTTGATGCTCTCTTATTATGGGTTGTGTTTGAAGTGCTAACTCGAGCACTGCAATCTTGGATCAATTTCATTCAATGGACATGATTCTATAACTTATGTTGTAATCCTTTCTGCTTAAGTGGTGATTTTTTGAAACAATACAACTTATGTTTATTGGTTTTCCATGTCATCTTTTGGATTCCATTTACGAGGAGTTGTGGATCTTCACACACAATACTAGTTATGCATCCTACATCGGATGTCATAATAACATAAATATTTTTAAGAGATGCTCCTTGACCTTGGAAATCAAATTGATGGTTATCCTTAAGTGTGTGGAGTTTAGAGACATCAATGTAATCCTTCTTAGCTTCCTCAAGCCATATTATTGTAGATGGATTCCATCTTACAACTTTAGGGAGCGTGCACTTTACTGTTAACCATTCCAAAGATGTTTGGTGGTTGTTATAGGAATGAAAGACATTTAAATCAACGTCAACTTGATTGGAAATCTCTATGTCTTTTACTAGTTTTATTTGAATCGTAGTGTCCCTGGATTTTTCATTAAATTGTAGTGTCAATGATTTTCTCATGAATGTGTCCAAAGCTCCAATTTTGAAGTCACATAAATGTTGTTCATCTGTAGTAGCTTGCTTAATAGGACTTCCTAAACATGTAGATACAATAACTATTATGTCATCTGGCTCAACAATAATGGTCCCACTATATTCAACATTATTTGGAATGTAAGCAATTGTTGGCAAGAGCACCACGTCTGCATACCTATCTACACTTGTGTTTGTAGAACCATCATCAAATCTTTCATCTTGTTTATGTAGGTATTGGCTACTTCCACGACTTTTAATTCCATAAATCATATCAATAGATTTATTAGGTTTTTCTTGCAAGCTTTGAAAATTGGATCGGGATTTGATTTCCAAGTCTTTGTCATGGGAGGCCTCTAGCTTGTTTTGTTGGCTTATTTCATTGAAGGCCTTGTCAACAGATTTTTCATTCGATTGTTCATTACAGTCAAGTACTTCTTTCATTTTCTTCCTAAATCGATCGAAGATCCCATCCATTTTTTCTTTAAATGACTTCATGGTCAATGTAAGAGTTTAATAGTTAATTAATAATAAATCCAATTAACTATTAAAAATTATTGATAATAATAATAATAATTTTATAAATAATAATAATAGTATACATACATACATACACACACACAGATATATATATA
>LPNX010858390.1:7292-74396 GCA_001517045.1 Pseudotsuga menziesii
ATTACAATAACACTAAAATTGATAAAACCTTAACCCTATGTCACTTATACCCCAAACCTGCCAAATCAATTGTTGTTAAACACTTAAACCCTAAATTCAAAAATATATAATGCATAATTTGTAACTCAAATAATGCATACTACCCCTAAAACCAATCATCCTTAACAAATATAACATTTGACGAATATAAATCCTAACCTTTATAGTCACATACCCCCAAACCACTAATTGTTCACTCCCATACCCTATATCCCATAAAATATATAGCTTATAACCTATAACACCAAACCCTTAACCCTCATAACCCATTAAACATAACCCTTAATCTTAACCCTTATAACATTTATTTAATGAAACATCTAAATCCCCATAAATATAATAACATACAACTATCTCTTGGAATAGTTGAAACCTCCAAACATTAATTTAATAACTCCTAGATAATAATTCTTATATATATCATTGATTATTTCTTAGCCACAATCCCTTAAATCTCATATATATATATATATATATATATATATATAACCTAAAAATTATGATAATATCTAACCCACAAAAACCCATATACCCTAAGCCACATAAGTTTTATAATTCGTATGTTTAATATAAATCTTATAACCACTAATATCTAACTTTTATAGAACTATTGGCATGTTTAATATAAATATTATAACCACTAACATCTAACTCCTATAAACCTTATCACTACAACCACTAGCTCAAATAACTCATAACTCTCTAGAACTAAACCCTTAAACAACACCAACATTTATACCAACTAATATGTTTAACCTTTAACCACTAGAATCCATACAACCCTTAACTCCTTTCTCTTAAATCCCCTATAATATATAAAACATATAACCTTTATGAGTCACATGTCATAAACATTACAATATGAAACACCTAATCAATATAAACACTATTATTCCAATCCTAACCTATATAACCACAAATTGTACCTAACCTCTATGGCATCAATATTTAACATTAGGGGAGTTTTGAGGTATAAAATGGGCCTCATAAGGGAAATAATAAAATAAAAGTTATAGTAATAAAATAAAAGTTCTAAATTTTGGAGGGGAAAAAAAAACTACTTTTTATTGTATTTTTTACATATATCTTTATCAGTTCACCCAAATTTTGAGTTTAGGGACTCATTGGATGTGGAATTTGATTCTGCATCCAACCCATACGCACACTGCATACTTCTGAGATACCCACGACATCCAAAAATGAAAATTTCAATAAAAAATGTATTTCAATATTAAAATACATTTTTTTAGTGAAATTTTCATTTTTTGGTGTTGTGAATACCTCAGAAGTATGCAGTGTGGGTATGGGTTTGATGCATAATTAAATTATGCATCTAAGGAGTCCCCAAACTCAAAATTTGGGTGAACCCATAAGGAGATATGTTAAAAATACGATAAGAAAAAGTAGTTTTTTTCTTTTTCCCTCCATTCATTTTTACAAAGTTTACCCTTATGGTTGACATCATCATATTGAATTCTTATAAAGTTAATTTTAAAGGTACAATTTTTGTTCTGAGACCCATTTTTTACCTCAAAACTCTCCTAATGACCTCTACACTATACCCCTAATCCACATAAACCCTACAATCCCAAATCCATATAAATATAACATCTTATAAGATTCCTATCTCATAACCCTTATAAATCCTTGTTATGTGTGATCATGAAGTTACTATAATGTTTAACCGTTGATGATTATAATTGTTAAAATATATAAACCTTAATATATATAGCCCATAAATCATATTAACATTTATAACCCTTAAACCCAAACTTTTAACCACTTTATGTCATACCCCTAGGTGTGTCTAAGTTGATGAAGGTCTCTTTTCACAAATTAGATGTAATATAAAACTAAAAAGATAGGCATCCCTCAACTTACATGAATAGTTTGAGACACATATTGGTGGTCAGTTCCCTTGTGGGCAATCTCTAGATACTCTGCTACTCTACTTAGCAGGCCCCAAACTTGGCGGCGCCACTAATTTCTTCCAACTTGGCCAAAAGGATCCTCCAAATGCCTTAAGGGAAGAATCCAAGCCGGTGGTAAGGTCGATTGGATACAAATTTTGCACACAATTGGGTCGTTAACCCCTCTACTTGCTCAATCAGTGGAATGTACTATAGTTGTCCAATATGAATCCATAGTGGACATCAAAATATATTAAGTGCATTTGAATGGGATTTCATGCACATAGATTGTTCTTTCCTTTGTGCTGGTTCACCCAGCGTAATTCTCCTCAACCGTTGATATCTTTAGGGTGTCACCTAGACCATCAATCTCCCTTTCCTTTGTGATGATCAACTTTCACTTCATCGATGATTTTCTTCGTTATCTTCCATGTACTTTCACATCGTGAACTCACTCCTGGCCAAAGATATGGATCTAGATTACATTTCATTCATCTATCCCCCTGCATACAATATTAAGTAGAAACATTGTGCGTCAAACATGATTGACTAGAGAATTGGTCAATCCATCATATGTTATTCAGTTGAACACATTCACACATACTTCTACTACTTAACTCAAGGATTCAAACACAAATACATTTCTTCAGCTCACGTAGTCAGAACAATGTCATTCAAAGGAAGTTTCAACATTTCACATACTACTACTTCTTCATTAATCAATAAAACAAAAAAATGGACAATGCCTCAGCTCTTGGTTTCTAAAAAATATTTACAGTGGGAACCAAATCCCAGTAACGAGAATCTCATAATTGAGAACCCTCGACTTGATTCAATCTCCCCCAAAATTTAGAATCCTCGAATTGATTTGTACCTGGCATATTTAACCTATCTGCTCCACTCCCCCAGAGAGTGGTCCTGGAAATAGAAAACAAATGACTACTAATCATAGTGGAAGTGACACCATCCTAACAAACAACCATTGGCCTGATCTCCTCACAGGGAGTCATCATTGGAATGATTTCCTACTACTAACACCTTAAGGCTAACAAAATCATGACTCAACAATCCAAAATCACCACAGCATGTGACGAGCATGTCACATTGTTGGCTCTGGGTTGATGCTCTTGCATTAGACTCCCAAGGTTTAAAATTCTTAACCCATGTTTGGCATATCAGCTATTGAGTAACCCTTTATATCCAATTCTTTGGTATCCATCCATGTAGATTCCTCTACAGGATGTCCCTACCATTTGACCAAGTAATCCCTCTTTCTGGTACAATTTGCCACTCTAGTATCCAAGATTGACTCAACTTTCGTATGGCTAGGCGATACGCACTTGCTTTATCCACTGAACCTATTCAATATGGTATTCATCCTCTGCAATTTTTCCTATATCTCCTGCAACATAAGTATACAGGTCTACAACATTCAAAATGGGTGATATACCAACCCCTATTGGTATTTCCAGTTCATAGGAATTTGCTGAAAAATTTCTGAGTATCCTACAGGGTCCAATCTTTTTCATCTTCAGCCTATTATACTCTCCCTTTGGATATATCTCTTTCCTCAAATGTGTTAATGTTGCTAGGAATTTTTCACCTTCTACAGATAGAAGATGTTCCTCTGGTCTAAATGGTTCAGATCCAAAACAAATAGCTGATGACAAGGTTAGAATACTTTCCCTAGAATCTATAAACACTTGGAATACAATCTTTGATGGAGTGATGTGGTTCTTCTCTTATGAAAAAAGTCTCCAAGGAAATACCTTCATAAACACATCAAACACACAAGAGATAAAAGATACCAGAACACCATCTATAGATCTATTCTAATGACTAAGAAATTTGACAATAACATGCAAGATTAGAACATAACAAGTATATGGGAAAGGAACCAATTTTGAATTAATAAAATGAAGAAAGATTTTACAACCTATGCATTAGTTTTGATGTACTCCTTCACAAAGACAACATATTGTCCCCAATAGCTCCAACTTTCTCCCTCAAACTCTCTTAACTGACTTAGGCCAGAATATCAAAGCAATAGCATAAATTTACTCTCTCCTCAACCATGGACATTGAGCTTGTTTTTATAGGTTTGGAATGGATAGAGATGGTTGAGAAATTGGTGGGTGAGGTGGCTAGGAGATACTACAAGGATGGATCTCAAGCCCAACTGGCCCTAGTGATTAGAGATAAGGGTGCCACGAAACGTTCTTTCAAGAAGATTTGTGAGAACCTCTTTTTTTCACTTTTTAACTAGGGCATCACTTCTTGTTCACCATGATAGAGTAGTTTTAGGAAGAACCATGCATTGCTTAAAGGGTAAAGGTGGTGCCACCACTTATTTCCAACATATTACATGTAGTGTTGAAGAAGGTAGTGACTTTTTGACTAAAGGGTAGAAGCAGTGTTGGATTTTCATATACAAATTTGATGTCTGGACCAGTGTTCTGACTTCACAATTTGGGAATGAGGGAAAAAATAAAGTTTGGGATCTCATCACATGCTGATGACAAGATTTAGGTATAAAAAAATGCCCCCCCCAAAGCATGAGGCTAGAAGGATACGATAGGAGAGAGATTTGAAAGAGCAAGTTGTCACTTTGAGGCAATAATCAGCTTGATCGAAGATCATCAACTAGGAATCTACAATACATCAATACTTTTGACTCATGAGCAAATGTGTCTTCATCATAGTTGCAGACCAATACAAGGCAGATCCATGAGAGAGATAAACAAACATGGCTACTACAATATAGCGTAGATCCATGTGATAGAGGTCTCAAACTTGGACATAGATACTAGATATACAATGTAGATCTATGTCATATAGAAGCAAATTTGAGCATAGCCATGACCATACAAATGTGGATCCATGCTGGTACTTCATACAATATACTCCATTGCAACCTGGGCAGAAAGATATGCATGATTTTCAATAAATACCCAGGGTCTTCCTCTCGTCTTCCACAAAATACGATTCTATCCATGTGATTAAAATGATCTGAAGTCGAACATGGCAGAAACCACTTGATTACCGGTCAATGATGTGAACCGTTAACAAGTGCGAGTGAGATCACCATCAATTTCAATGATTTCCAAGGTACCCTAGTACAATATACTAAGTGTGCATAGATGTTTTGATGTCAAACACTCAGTCGAATCTCTCGATCAAAGGTCAATGATGTGAACCTATGTCAAGAGCGAGAGAATCTGTCATTGAGGCATACATATCTCAAGGTACGAAACTTATTTCTAAGACTAATTCCTGAATAATGAGTTGATGTTGACAGGCATAGTCTCATCGAAGGAGGGCCATGATGAATCCCACATTGTCAACATGAAACTTGGAACAAGGCTCTGGAATTTTTTAGATAATGTAACCATCATATTGACTCAAAAGTATGAACACAAAGGTTGTTTTCACTGCATAGGTAAACTTCTAACTTCCCTTTGAACATTGGGAAACATGACAAAAGACTTGGCAGCATTGACTCGACGAGGCAAAACACAATACGACAATGGAAAATGAATTCTTTGGAAGACTCAAAGGAGTGACATGACTCACAAAATTGGATCGACTCAGAGATAACCTGATTTACCCAATTGACTGAATGAATTGCAGACAAGTGTAATGTTCAAAGGTGACAACAAACTACCATATTATTTAGAAAAATGAATTGATTCCCTTCCCTTAACTTTCCCCATCATGATTTATGAGTTCCTATTTTCATTTTTATGAGTCCAAAGAGGGTAGAAAACACTTGTTCTAGCTTATCCGAAGACAATTCCATTCTCATATGTTTTATGAACCTGAGAAAGGAGGGGTTCATTCCCAAAAAAGGGTCTCTCAGTGTTTAGTTTAATGAGTCCAATGGAAGTTAACTTGGTATTGTTCATGTTTAGAGAGCTTGAACAAAGACAAAAGAAGACTCCAAAGGGTCCTTTTTTGTATGATTTAGTATCTAGGGCCAAAAAAAGTGTAAAATAATACCCAAGAGAACTCTTCCAGTCATGATTTCCTGTAGTGTTCCTTTTTCGCAAATAGTCTATCTGAACCAGAAAAGAAATAACCTACCGTCGGAGAGACAACTCTTCAAATACTTTTACAAGTATGAACAAGACAAGTACTCGACAATATTTTCATATTTAGGGAGTCCGAAAAGAGGTTAAAGGAGACTCCATTAGGTCTCTTTTCACAATAAAGGGTTTTATGAGTCTGAAAAGAATTAGAAAGAGACTAGGAACTTTGATACTGGATTTTGAGAGCATGATCAAAGTATCGAAACGAACGATTGGGGAATTTTTCCGTTTTCAAAAGTAAGAAAAATTAAAAAATGAACTTCCCCATAGACTTTAATGCTTATTTTTGTCCCTGCAAGACTTGAAAATGACCATTAGTTTCCCCAAACATCTGAAAAATGACTTTTATAAACTATATAAAAGGATATTTTTATAAAAAATGATTTTAGAATATAAAAAACCATAGAAAAAAGTTATAAAAGCTTGAGTAAATTTTAAAAATTAATTCATTTCACTATTTACCAATCTTGCAGATCATTTTGGGTAGTTTGGAGCCAAAACTTCAGCCAAAGATTACATGAGCATCTACTATCTATTTTTCACACCATTAGTTCCAGGTAACAACCAAACCCAGTCTCTTTCCTTTCATGGTTTCCAATTTTTAATTTTCATGGTTTTTTGAACTCATAGGCCAAAACTAATTTGGGAAATGAGGGCACCACTCCTAGCCCTTACAGGAAAGGAGGTACTCAATAGAAACCATGCCTTTTCAGTTTAACACATGTGATGGCACTACTCTATCTTAACTAGGAAGAGGTGGTGTCGATCATGGGCTTCAAAAAACTTATGGGTCGGCTAAAAAAATGTTTTTAAGCAAATTTAATGATGAGGAATGATTCTAAATGGATTTTACATTTTTTTTGCCAGGTTTATCGGATTAAAAAATGGTTATCTGGAAATAAAGACAACACGATGAAGATGATGATGCTGCCGCAAGGAATGCAGGTTGTTTGGGCGCCCTACGGAGTTTGGTATTCTAAAGTTTTTTAAGACTCCCAACATGATTTCACATCCCCACTTGCTGGAATATATCCTACAAATGTGGAACCGAGAGCAGCAATACTTTGAGGTAGGACCTCATGTTTTGACCATAGAAGTGGAATATATCTACTTCTTGACAGGGTTGTCCAGATGAGGGACCCCGATCTCTCTTACTAGTTCTTGAGGAGGGGACGTGACTACATAGGAACTGATAAATCGTCATTGTTAGCCTAGCACAAGAATGTTAGGTAAGAAGATCCCAATAAGGTTTATGGTGGATATGCTAGCTTGCACTATCTTGTTCATTATACAGAGGTTAGATGGAAGCCAAGGGCCTCATCAGGCATCCAGGGTGCATATGATGTATGCCCTGGGCTCCTACAGTTTTCAATTGGATAGATGAACTTCTTCCTATCTTCAAGGACCAACTAAAAAAATGTCGGCATGGAGAACTAAAGAAGTTTGGTTTTGGGTCCATTTTATCCTGCTTATTTTTTGATAGGGTGCCTCTCATGAGACCCCGGGTGATATTCACAAAGCTTAGGGATAGAGACCCATGCATGCTAAGGTGGGTTGAGGTTATGGCTCGTTGTAACATCCCCTTCCATCAATCCAATGCAAGGAAGGAAACATTAACCAAAACTACCAGGCTTATTGGCAAAACTTAGACCCAGTCAATTTCTTTGGAAATGCAGGGTTAAATAACACTTGTGCATACCTATTCATACTCAACAAGCACAGCGGAATTAAACACTATGTATGCACACAGTTTCATCATGCAATCAACATGTAAACATAAGTCATTAATTAAGACATTGTAGAACATGGGATTAATACAACTCAATTCATAAACACAACGGAATAACCATATTAACATACAAGTAGAAGGGGATGCTTCAGCCTATTTCATTTAGGCAGAATAGTGAAACAATCACATAATAATCAATTCCATTCTCATGCTATGCACAAGCATCATACCAACTAACTTAAGATAATCATTTCATCCAAGTAACATGAGTAATTTATCGTACAGGGAAAACCACAGATGAACATCATTCAAACCACAGGGAATACTTATCTTTGAGATGAAGCTGTCCAATAACTAGCTATGTGAGAGCAACGTTCCACCCAACCATAGATCTCTGTCCAGCCTCTATTCTTTCAGCTGAGAGATCACCCCCGAGCTAGGCTGTGTATCCACTAAGGAGGAACTAGATGGGCTCACTCACAGCCATGGGTTCACTCAAATGGTCATGCACATCCAACACAAGGAAGGTCCCCTTCTCTGCTACATAGTTCCTCAGGCAACTCTTCCCTCCAGTTCTCTTTAGGATGGGCATAGAAAGGTCCAGCTGCTAGCTTCCTGAGATTTCAGCCTTTACTTGGTTTATCAAGCAAACCCAACCTCTGTTCCAACATCCACACTTGGATTTCTCACCATTCTGTCAACGAATAACTCAAATCCGTCACTGATTTTCTGGGCTGCAAAAACTGGGGTTTCCCATTTATTTCGGGGTAGATAATGCTCCCAAATTCGCCCTAATGTTCATACCTATGGATCCCCCATTGGATTTTACTGTCCAATACCAAATCTGGGCATTTTTGGCTCTTCAAAACGTGGGTTTTTGCATAGTTGTGATTTCTGGTTTTTCACCCTACTGGGAACTCGTTTTTGGATCGAAAATGATGCTGGGTCTTTCACAATGGAATGGGGATGAGGAAGAATCAATCCCCAAGAGGTAGAGTGACTTGTGGTACAAGAAATCAGAGCCCATACTCCACCATACGAATTTCTGGGCTGCCCATGCTCCATTAAAGCCATGGATTGTTTTCTTCAACCACTTCCTTACAACAGAGTTAAATGTCAACAAGGAAAGTCAAATGGGTTATCACAATGACATATGGCAGCTTATGGTTCAATCCCACAACCCCTTCACCACTCCCTAGTGGATACACATGGCCCCTTCTCATTCGTTGCCTCCATAGTCAGTTTTGGTATTTTATTGCTTGATGTTTATTTACATCATTTTTACAATGTTCCACAGCTAAATAGCACATGGGTAACATCATGTCCAATTCTTTGCCATTTTAAATAAAGTATGAACATACACTAGCGGGGCCTTGGCCTTGAGCTCCACGCTAGGTATACATACATCATACAAACGGGGTCAAACCCGAGGACATTACACTCGTACAGGTGGCAACAGGTCCAAGCTGAAATTCGAGGCCACTTTCTTATGTTGGATACGATACCATATCCTCATGATAGAGGATTATGCCTATGGAGGGACTTATTTCAGAGGTGACCCTAATATACCACTACCCCCTTGTGCTCAGTGGGGGGGTATTGGTAAGAAGCAAAAATCCTAAAATGTTGATCATGTTTTTATATTTTTGTATTTTTATATTTTCATGTAGTAACAAGACTCAAAATTATTACATGCATATGTTGGTGGTGCGTGACTTGGAGGATCCTCTCCTATGGATAGACAAGATGGGGTTCAATTTGTTCATAGAGGTGATGACCACCTTACTGAGTTGGAGGAGAAATTAGAGTGGTTGACTCTTGGCATTCTTGACATGGCGATAGATGACCTCCCCATGAGGTATCAAAGACATACTGCAGGAGTTCCATGTTGTTTCAGTCGATTTCTTTGGAGGGTAGCACGGGCCATCATGTGCTATCATGAGTATCATTAGATGGTGGACTGCGTGATGTACTACTGAAAGCTGACTAGATTCAGGTTTTTTGTATGGTTTTGTATTTCCTAAAAGCCACGGTGCTTTAGATGAGGTCTTGTGACCACATTTTTTGTAAAAAAAACTCTTTATATATATATATATATATATATATACAGACTTATTACCGGTGTTTATGTATCAAATGGAAATCATATTTACATGAGTTTTATGTGTTATTTACAGTTTATTTTACAATGAACCATGTTTATTTTACAAGTTATGAATGGGAAATATACCAATCTAGGATGTAGTTTGCCAATGAATCAACAATTGTATTATCTAGCCTACGTATATTCCTGTAAGTGATATATTCAAATGACCTCTCTAATAAATGCACTCTTCAAAATAAATGAAGAAGTACATGGTTTTTGATGGTATAAACATGGTTTAGATGATAAACCACTAATTGTGAATCCATAAACACTACCAAGTCATGAATGTCTCAAGATGTAGCCTCAGTCAATAGATCTATTGCCGCCTGATACTAATCAAGTCATGAGCGGTTTTTTTTTAGCACCGCTTCCTGATTGTTGGTCATAGTGTTGGAATATATTAAACCCACTCATAACTTAGGATAAAATAAATAATCATTATTTTATTAATTATTCACCCACTAGATTAATTAGTTGGCATCCACTTGCACCTTGAAGTCAATACATGTCATCTATATCCTAGGAATGATTTATTTCTAATTCTAGGTTGATCTTGACCACCTTTTGACAATCCATAATTCGTATACAGCACTTTACAGCAGATTCTGTTTTATTCTGCTTTTTCTGCTTTTCTATGATAAGATAAAAGCTAGTCAACTACCAAACTGGAAGCTTTTATTTCCCACCCATCCTCCATTAGTTTTTCTCCATTTTCTAGGATTATCATGTTTTTTCCATCTCCTTTAAAACTCACTCATTCTTTTTCCAACTCGTGAGGTCCATGATAGATTTGGGAAGTGCTTTAGCCACCTATGGGGGTTTGTTATATTTTGGTAAGTCGACATTTTTGAGTTTTATGAGTTGTTTCCATACAATTTGATTTTCCTATGAGGGATGTACTATTTATGTACACTATTATTCATCATTATTCAATGGAAGGATACACACCAATATTCATCTCTTCATTCATGTGATTTTGTCTCTTTTCTTCTCTCTATTTTTCCTGTGTATGCTTATGATAATTCTTAGTGGCAATATCTATTTATTGTGCTTCTTCTTAGCATCATTGATCATAGAATTGATCTATTATTTCTACATGGTATCAAAGCTAAAGGGAGCAAAACCTTTCCATATCTTACATGGTATCATAGTAGAAAGGTGATTAAGTTCTACAGAGTTGAGGAGCGCATCCAGTCTCTTATCCCTCTTTCAAGAAGAGATTTTATAGCTTGTTGAGGCCTGGAAATTCACAGGAAACAACAGTAAGGGATTCTCCCCAGTCAACGTTCCCAACTAGCCCGTTGACTGTTTGGTGTAGGGAATCCATCCAGTTTGCGGTCCGGCTACTGTAAGTCAAGTAACAAAACAAAGGTTTTACCGGTTGCGTCCCGGTCCACCGGTATTTTGTATTTTTCGACTTAAGTATGAAATGAAAGTATCTAATTAAACATGCAAGATGATTGAGATGCAGGGAGCATTCACAATGTGATGCACAGGTTCTTACCTCTCGTCTTCGCATTCGCAAGCACCTAAATCACATATGCATAAATGAAACAAACAAACTATTTGTCTATCCATTTATCTATCTATCTATCTATCCTCAGGGAGCCAAATTGTAACTTATCTATGAGTAATGTGTTTCGTTCACGTATCATAAACAGAAATTACAAATCGCTGATATTCCTACATACAACACATGAATGATTAAAAATATTTCAACAATCAGATAGCCAATTGCTTTATGAACGGCATACATTACTCATGGTGAAAATTCCACAAAATAAACCAGAAATCATTTAAACGAGAACATAGGTTATAAGAGTTAGAACAATCTCACGGTTAATGGACAAAAGCTGAAAAACAAAATAGTTCATCTTTCCACCATCCACTGCCTAACATTTGGAAATTTCACCCATCTTTCTCCAACAGGAAAACCATAATTCTTTATTGCAAAGAGAAATAGTTCTTCTTACAATATTGTTTTCCAGTCTAACTGGGAAAAAGTCCTTTTTCCCTCCTAAGCTTTTTACATTTATACAAAAAGGGGTGACTGTTGGGCTGCCCAAAGGTTCCCAACTCTTCATTTCTCATTGTTCACTTTTCCTCAAATGCTTTTATAAAATTTCTATAAAATACAAAAGGTGACCAATCCCTCACGAGGAGGGCCCCACTTGGCTGTCTAGAAACTTCTTCCAAACCGAAGCATCAGATGCAATGCCCTCAAACGCACAGGGTTCCAAAAAATGAATGTTGATTTCAAATTTTTCAGCCTGGTTCTTTATGGCCTCTACTCTAGCTGCGCTCAACTGAAGCTGGTCTTCCAATAGCTACACACTAACGCCTGAATGGCCCACTTCACTTCTCAGAATCTGATCATCAATGGCCTTAATGTGTTGCATTCTTGCTTCTTCATCTTGATGCCTTTTCTGCAACATCTCCACAAATGAATTGTGGTCTGGGAAATCATCCAGCCTCTGCTCGGCCTCTACCTAGCACTGGTTGTATATAATAAGGACTCTTCTGAAAAATTCCGTGTAGGATCCCTTCATCTTCTTGACTGCTTTCTTGAAATCCTCTGCGATGTTAATAGCAAATTCTATTAAGTCAGAATCCCGCTTGAGGGCTTGTTTATCTTTTGATGGCAGCTCTGCTAGAGTTTCTTCGTTGCTCTCCAACCTCGCCATCCTTACAGTCAGGACCTCTAGGACATCTTGAGATTTGTCCACAAAGAAAGATACAGTTTCCAATATCTCTTCCAATCGGTCATCGATCTGCAACACTCTACATCTCTCTTCTTCAATAGCAGTTTGTAGCTGCATCATCTTGGCTTTTTGGGCCAAGACATGCTCTTTGAATGACTGGAAGTTAACATGTTGTTCTCTTGCTTCCTCCAGAGTAGTTGTTAGAGAGGAAATATGTTCCTGATGTTCCTTTTTCAGTTCTTGGGTGTGCAGATCTTTTTCCTCCAAGAGGATCTTTTGCTGCTCTTCTAGCTCCTCCACCTTTGCTAGTAGCTGTTCCTTTTCAGTTCTTAACTCTTGATATACTTTCTGTACTCTCTCCAGAGACTCCTGTGGTGTTTCCATAACTTGTATCTCTCCTTGGAGGTCCTCTACTTCAGCTCTTGAGGACTTCATTTCCCTTTTCATATCTTCATATTTCCTCTTGAGCCTGTTGCTTTCTTCCCTCTCTTTCCTCAATGTATCTTTCAACTAAGCAGAGAATTTCTTGGACTGCTCCAAGTCAGTTATCACCTTCTCCATGTTATCTTCTGAGGTGTGGAGGAGTGCAGTCCTGGCTCTCAGGGTGAGCCTTGGATCTGGGTCTGTTCCTAACATAACAGCCGTATCCGTTATCATTTTACCAGGCATACTTCCTGTCTCTACTTTCCTTTCTGTTCTCTTCATTATTCTTTTTGTTGCCCTATCATAATAAACAGTGTTGAAATCGGGGATTTCTTCTCCTTTTTTCTACACAAAAGGAACCAGTTTGAGAGTGGGGACCATGGGGGTGCTAGCAGCAGATACTTGTGGGTCTTGAACCTTGGGGTTCTCAACATCCTAGGTCTACCCTGGAGCTGAACTAGTGGCTGACTGTTCTATCTCTGTTTGTGTCAGTTTCAGCCTTTCTGCTTCCTGCTTTTGTAGCCCCTCATCGAGCTTTCTCTTCGCTTCCTCTGCTTCTTTTCTAGCTGCTTCCTCTACTTCTTTGGCTGCTTCCTTTGCTTTCTCAGCTGCTTCTTGAGCAGCTCATCTTTTCTCTTCTTCTTCTTTCGTATGCAGCCATTCTGCAGCTTCTTTTTCCAACCTCTAGGCTTCTTCATTTCTCCTTTTGGCTTCTTCCTCAGCCTTAGCCTGTTCATCCCCCTTTCCACCTTTGGTGGTGATCTTCTTCGTGAATCTTCTCTTCAGTGCTGTCATGTTCGGGGCATTTTGAAAGACAGATTCTTCCCTATCAACATGGTGAGTATACTCAAAATGCACCTTGTTTTCTTTACAATGTTCAGCAACTTTACCGTGGGAGTCATTTTTGTGACAGGGCATCTCGCCAAAATGAAACCTCTCCAGCTTTGCTACGAATTCATCATCTTGTTTCACCTTAGTGAACCTGTAGCTTCCTAGCTTGAAGGGCAAGGGTGGATAAGCAGTCTTCTTATGCTCAAACCAAAAACTGCCTATTCCATCTAGGAACACCTGTTTGACTACCTCCTTGTGGATAACGTAATCAGTTGCATATTTGGGCAGCAGGGAAGGTGCTCTCGAACCTCCAAACATCCTGAAGTACATGCCATGTTCGGTCAAATAGTAGTCTGCGTAATCCACTATTACTTGCATGGCCTCCTCCGACATACAATCACACTCCTTCAGGAAAATGAGTGTGTATAGAGGCATAAGGAAGTGTTCACAGACTTCTTTGTAATGGTTGTGATATTTATGTGCCCACAATGGTTTATAAGCAGCATAAATAGGCATTCTTTCCCTGTCCCAGATGCACCTGAGACCAGGGAAATGATGGTTGCACAATACACAGTCTATAAGTATTGAACTCATATAGAATTCAGACCTTTTCTGGGACTCTCCTCCCAAGCCTGAGGCCAAGCAAGAAGAAAGACTATTTGAGACAAGGTTGGCCCAGTTGAAAACTGTTCCCTGGGTTGCAACATGAAAAATGATGGGTATCCATTCTAGTTTGAAAAACCTACCATGAGCTCTTCCAAATATTTTGTTAAGCATCAAGGCTATGAATCGGTATGGAGCCCTTAAACTGGCTGTATCATATTCTCCTGTTGGTCTATATCTGTAATTTTTTCCATGCAACAACATCCTTTTAAGAGTCTCTACCAGGTCCATTCTAATGTTGTTCAGCTAGTCATCAGTCAAAAACACTTGAGATTCTGGCAGGTGATAGGCCAGAGCTACATATCTGGGGCTGTAAGCCGCATAACCTTGCTTTTCAACATTCCCCAAGATCATTGTGGTTACATCTTCCTGGGGAAAAATCCAGCCAATTACTTCAGAGCATGGGAATAGCTCTGGTCGGGTGGCAACCGTCATAAGAGAATATTTCTCTATGTTGGCATATATGGACTCTTCTTCTAAGCCCATGTCAGGAACCTCTCTTCGGGTGATCAGTATATAGATTTCCCCCCACTGGTATTTAGGTTCAATGCCAGAAATGCACTTCGTGTCCTCGTATATGTATTATGTCTTAGTTACAACTTCTACTTCTGGCTCTTCTTCGACCACAGGGGCCTTCTTCTTCTGCCTCTTTGACATGGTGGACTTGAATTCTTCCTGCCATATATAACATTGTAACATTAAGCAATTCAATTTGCAAACATTTATATGACAATGTGCAGCATTTTACTTCTTCTGTATTTAAAGCAATCAGTCAATGAAGCAAACATATGCATGTACAGCTTGAAAGGGCCTAACTAACAGGAGTACTAAAACCCAATGTGTAGAGTTCAATGACTTAGCATGATTGAAAATAGTTATATGTAGTAAGATTATGCAATCTACCACTGAAAATTCTACCAATAAAAATAGGAAAAAAACCTCTACATTAACATGCCCAAAGCTTCCGCTCTCTGCGGGCACCTATTATCAAATCACTGCACAGGACAGATAGGGGAAAACTATGCAAGCCCTCAGATGAAGCTTTTAACAACACCACTACCCTTGCGATTTTTGGTTAACAAACTGAACGCCATGACACATACCCTCCACAGGTTAGGTTTTAAAAATAACTACTCGCAGAACAGTGCGGCACAAAGCTTGGTATTAGAGGATGCGGTTTTCTAGGGTGCGTGAAGAATTATGCATCGCGGTACACCCTCTTCCTCGGCCTGGGTTCGAAACTGAGCAAGAATTGGGTTGCACGGGATCGCGTAGGCAAAAATGGCTAGGGTTCAAGGATATGGGTAAAAGGGAAACCCCCAAATGCTACAAGAAACCACAAAACCCTCCCCCTGCAAACCCATCATCACACACAGGGTGGCTTGGCACAGACGGCGTAACGGCCGCCTGCACCAAACCCCCATCCACTACGCGCGAGGTTGCTAACGGAAGGCCATGGGAAAAATAATACTTCGGGGTTAAAATGCCCCACCCCATGGTCAAAAGGATAAAAACTCCACTTATATAGGCGTTTAACTGAACGGGACGAGAAAAATGGCCGGGGAAGCAAACCATCATAGAAAACCATCAACAGTTCAAACGAAAAAGGAAAAAATGCGACAAAGAGCCTACCTGGCAATGTGGCAAGTATGGTGGGCCGATGACAGTCAGGATTCCAGAATTTCCACCTAGATGCAAGTACAACGACTGAGGGGTCCTTCGCTAGATCGAGAAAACGACAGCGTGACAATGACAATGCTCGACAGTCGAAAGACAACAATAGAATAATCCAACCTCTCGAATCCCTTTATATACACATGGCCAAACTTCCACGGTGGGTAAAAGATCGAATGGCAGACCGCTTTTGGGTTGGAAGTTGAAAGCAGACTTCCTTCCGCAATGGTAGACGGCCAGAACGTTAATCCATCCGCGGAAATATGCATGGCGGGAAAACTAAAAAATGGACGTCGAAGACAAAACTAATTGGGAGGTTTAAAGCATTCATTCTTCCGCAACGGCGGATGGCCAAAGCGCCAAGCCATCCGCAACGTCGGGACTTAAGCCAGAAGCGGAACACTTTTGGATTGGAAGCTTGAAACACATTTCTTTCCGTAACGGCGGACACCCATGACTCAAAGAACGTTAAAGGACTAATCGGAAGAGGAACCAGTTTTCCTTTCGCAATGGTAGAAGACAGAAACGATAAAAGTTCCGGTGCAAAACCGAACTTCAGTCGAGGTAAAACAAATGAATTGGAAAGCAAGTCGAAAACCAAACCACAGATTCATCTGCAATGGCGGAATCTAAACGCAAACACCTTCCGCAATAGCGAAGAAAGAGAATAACCAAAAGTCAGTTAAGCAGGAAATAGTCGAGCGGGAAACAACACATTTAAGCAATGATCGAGAGCGAAAGTGGTTTCCTGTCCGCAACGGTGGAGAAAGAAAAGAAAAATCCTTTTGATGTAAATCAAAATATCGGCTGATGAGAAAACCAACAGCTCGGCAAGAAAATCAAAGACAGAACCAAATATCCATCCGCAATGGCAGAAGACCAAACCAAAGATCCATCCGCAACGGCAGAAAACCAAGCCAAATAACTTTCGATTCATGCATGCTTCAAATGCATTTGAAGGCAGCAATAAAGCTTGATCATACAATGGATTACTTCAAGTGCTTAGAGGGAGAAACCAAACAAGTGGTAAGTCAATTCAATTAGTATAAAGTTCTTCTAAAAAGTTCTTAAACCAAATCAAAGAAGAAAAACAAACTAATATAAGCAAAGGAGGGTCCTAAAATTTTTTAGAATTTTGAGAAATTGTTGCAGCTGCAACAATTGGCGACTAATTGGTGAAACCTAGATTTCTGAATTAACTCCTTCCCAGTGCAAGACTGTCCAAATAAAGTTGAAATCTTCTAGATGTTTGTACTCCTAAGCAGGCCAAATCATGCATTTAAATCATTGAAAAGTAGTCCATCCTTTGGGAAATGGTAACATCAGAAATATTGCAAGTCTGAATAAATATTTTGAGGCCTAATAGATGAGGTTTATTTTACCCACCTTAGGTAATTTCGTCTTGGACACCATAGGATTGTAACAGATGGTAAACAGCATTATCCTTTTGTTCCTCATTCCCATGCCAATTGCACTTTGGTGCCATTTGAACTTTAGTTCTTTTGAGTCCTCCATTTTCCTTTCTTACTGAATTTTAATTTAGGATCCTCTATCCCATAGTGTCCTTTTGTGTGAGTGGTGTACTTCAAGTTTCAGCTCACGGACGGAGAGGATCTTTTGGCAATTTAATACTTATGCTTTTGATACTTTGCTTTGATATGTCTTGTTTTTTATACTTTGCTTTGATATGTCTTGTTTTTTTTTATAGGATTTTTTACTCTTGATAGCTTTTAGTTTTTATGAAATTATGGCATGGGATCATTTATATATGATATACTATTTACCTTGCTTCCTTTCCGTGGGCCTTTGGCTATCACCCCCTTGGACTTTTAAGATGTGGGATGGATGGAGCCTCAAAATAGTATCTCAGACCTGCTTCACTTCTGAGTTATTTACAAGGGTTAAGCAAGACTTCAATGAATGCATGACCAGTTAGGAACACTGCTACTAGAAGACATTCTATGTTTAAAACCCAGTCTTTGCTCAAGATTTTAGTTAACTAAGAACCTTGATGTTTCCATTGCAACCAAAAGTTTGCCTCTTTATTCAAAACCAAAGAACTAATAACAAAGCAATAAAACAAAATAGCATGAAGTCAAATAATCAAAAGAAAACAAAACCAAAGAATCAAAGAAAAACAACATGAATTTATTTATGTACAAGGCAAAAGAAAGAAAAACTTGCCCACTCCTGAATTTTTTTTTAAATCTAGAGAGTTAAAGGGTGGGCTAGATGATAGACATGAGATATATAACCATGGTCTAGCTATGCTAGCTTTGAAATTGCACACATGTCTACTATCCTACAGTCATCCCCTTCATCCTGAATAAGTTGAAGGAGCTCAGGCTGAGTGTCAGTCATAGAACTGGCCTTTCTCAAGGTATGATGTCTTCGCTTAAGCTCAGTCAGATAGTTTCCCAGGACAGAAATAGCAGATTCATTTCCTTCCCCTAGCTTAGTGACAGTATACTTCATATAAGGCTCTCTCGAAATTTTAATCTTATTTGGGGTGCCCACGAGAGGCAACAATAAATGAGACCAATTCGAAGAAAAATAGCCTTTTAACCTGGCAGACCAATATCTGTTGAGAATAAGCCCATATCCACTAGGTATGTAAGCCACAGTAATGTCAATAAATTGACAAATCTTGTTGTTTGCAGCCAAGCGAATGAGGACATTCTTCATTTCTCCCACTACTTTGACACATGTGCTGTCTAATTGCGTTACTTCGCAAGATGTAGACTCTAGCTGTCCATTGATCTTTTTGCAAATCTCCAGTGGCATAACATTTACCGCCAATCCAGAATCTACTAAGCAATTATACACATTATGATTCATCATTTCTAGGGTCAAAAGAAAAGGTGGGGTATCAGCTTTCTCTTCCCAACCTGGTTCTATGTCTTCTTCTGCAGGTTGGTTTTGAACAGGTATATCCTCTTCTCCAATTTCATTAGTGTTTCCCCCATTAACACGTACCTATTCTTCTACAGGTTTGATAGTCTCAGTGATTGGCTTAGCCTCTTGATTGAGGGTATTGGCTCTATGGGTTTTGTCCTCAACCTTCACTGCTACTTGTCTCTTGACATTCTCCTGCAGATTTGTAATCTTCGAAATTATTGCATCATCTTCAATTGTTAAACCCATGTCCTTTGTTGTTGTAGATATGCATTTAGGTTTAGGAGTACTCTCCTCGGTATCGAACAATGAGACACCATTCCATGAAAACATGTTATCAATATCTTGTTTCTCCATGATCTGGTTTTTCTTTTCTTCCTTATCACTATCTTTAGTCAATTGAGGGTCCAACAACTTATTCATCACCAATGTCATTGAATGTAACCATTGAGGACACTTCTTTTCAGAATGAGGTTGTTGGTGAAAAGTATAGAAATTATCCCCCCCTATTTCTGTTATGCTTGTTGATGCTAAACTTGGTGGAGGGACTTGTCATTGGTTGTTATCCTCTCTTTTCGGATAGTAGGGCTTATAAGTTTTCTGGATGTCCCTTTCCTTTTCCAGATCAATTATTCAGTTGGATAGCTTCTGCATCATTTTCAGCATTCCCTGATAATCAAGTGAGTGATCCTCTTTAGGTTTAGACAGCAGTAAAGCTTTTCTATCTGTAGTTTTCTTTCCAGGTAGATCAGGATAATATTTTATACTTTCCCTTTCAGCCTCTACTCTTTTGTCCTCTTCATAAGTCTCTACCAATGTAGGTTTGGCTTTCATCTTGGCAAACATGGCCAACTCAGGCCCTAAGGCTCAGGTATAATATTCAATTAAGACCTTGTCTGAGGGTCTGTCAGCTTCAGAGAAGTTCTTTAGGTATATTGAAAATCTTTGAGTGAAACTATGTACCTTCTCATTCTTCTCTTTTATTATCAAACCAAGACCTCTCATTAATGAGGCATGTGTTTTTTTGGCTGTGTATTTACTTCTGAAAACCCTTTCGAAGGTGTCCCAATCAGGAATAGAATTTGCAGGGAGACAGAAATACCAGGATGCTACTGCTCCTTTCACAGTGTGTGGGAAAAGTCTATAGACCACATCTTCATACTCCCCAGCCCTTTGCCCTTCTAATGCTAGATAAAAGATTTGCAAGTGGTCATCTACAGCAGTCCTTTCTTCGGGGCCAAACTTAGGCAATAGCTTGTCAAAGGCCTGAGGTAGGTTATGCAAAGGCGGTGTAAGGTTCTGTTACCACCTAAGTTGTACTTATTGGTTTTTATCAAGTGAGCCCGGTGAACCGAATAGGGCTAACTTGTTCAGACTTCAAAAAGACCTTTGAAAGTACTTCTGGGAAGTGCTTGTTGTACTATATCACATGTTCATACCCCATGAGGGAATTGTAATACATGTTCTAGCATGATAGTGTCTGTAAAAGACTCAGTCTCTTAGACTTTATTTGTTAATCCGATCAGCCCAGGGTGTTTTTTCCCTTGGTTATTATTGGTTGTCAAACAAACGACTGATAATTTCTGAGTTTTTCACTCCATACCTCCAAAGATGGGGTGGTCAGCTTGGCATTTAGTCCTATTGAGGTTATTAGAGTCTATGTGTCAATGTATAAACATGCTAGACATCATTTTTGAGTCATGTGAACATGTCTAAGTCCCCCTAGGTGTTTTTCAATTTTTCAATTTTTTAGTTTTTTCAGTGTTTTTAATTAAAATTTAATTTTTCCAAAACTTAGGCTATTTTTTAATAGTTTAATTGGAAAAATTGATTTTGTAATAAAAGTGGGCCAAATAATCAGTTTCAGTCATGTAGGTGCTCATTTTCAAGCTAAGAGCACCATGTAAACCCATGGACCCACTGTTTCCTAGTTTTGAGTGATTTTCAATCACTCAGGTCAGAAAGCCCCAAAAATCAATTATTGATTATTTTAATTAATAAATTGATGAATAATGGAGAAAATCCAAAATCCAAAATCATTGGATTCTCAGCCGATTTGATTGAAATCAGTCAGATCTGAAGCATATCGACTGGATCTGACAAATCTTTTACTGAAGGAGGTGATCAAATCAGATCCATAGTTGATATTGAGCATCCTTTATGAGGAATTTCGCCCTCCCTCTCTCCTCAACATGTTTTTGGCTCAACTGGATGATTTTTGGTGGATTCTTCAGTCAATAGGTTGAGGTGTCAGTTAGATCAGCCCCCTGATTGACAGTTGCACTCAGTGAGACTCAGATCTGGCTCAGCTAGACACAGATCAGGAATTGGTGGACTCTCCATTAGTTTATTTCACTTGATTCCATGAGTAATTGCACCCCCCTAGGCTAGATGGCCTGTAAATTGTATATATCCAGGCACAGCCTCCTCTTCCAAGCTAGTTAGAACTGGGATTGAGGTGTTGTTGCTCTTGTACTGTATTGTTTTTTCATTCTGGAATAAAGAATCTTTGGAGGCAAGATCTATGGTGTAATTCTCTTCATGTGTGGATGTTGATTTTCAAATGCTTATGAGGTATAATCTGCTTTTGTTTATCATTGCTTTGCTGGTTAATTGTTGGCCTTGAAGGAGAGAGCTCCCTCCTATTAGGGTAAGAGTTTATTCTAGTTTTATTTATGCTCTTACTACTGCTTGTTCCAGATCTATTGGATTTGTATGTATTTTAAGTTTAATTGCATGCTTTCCAATCATCTCTTTCGGCAGCACCTATGTTTTAACCATCTGTTTGTGCAAGGATTTTTAAGTTGCAGGTGATCTCGCTGGTAGAAGAGGTTGAGATGGTTTGAATCTTTCTCATATTCAGTATCTTATGAATGACATAGTCCCTCGGTGTTCCACCAAAGAAAAATCCAAAGCCCAACATTCCCAGGCTTCAAACATTCTTTCTCTCTCATCCTCCTTTAAAAACTATTAAACTTTCCTCAAACTGGTTACTTTAGAGGCTTGTTATTAATCTAATCTATCTCATCAGGAAAAACACACATAGATCTGATCAGTAAGATCCCTCCTTTATTCCAGATCTTAGTTCTGTTTTGCTCATAAAGTTCAAATTCAAGAGATCTAGCTAAATTGCCTTAGTTTCGCAAGTAGTTTATTGAAAAATTCATAGCTTGCTGTTAAAATAGTTTCATTTGCTGTTCAATAATTTCAATATTCTGCAATATCAGTGATTTTAATTGGCTGCACAAACAGCAAGCCAAGATCCCAAGGAAATCTTGCATTCCTTGGTTCCTTTTTCGTCGGTTTAGCTTGTTTAATTTCATTAATTTTTTTGAGATAAAGTAGGCCGAACCAAAGGTACTCTTAAAGTGCTTTTGGGAATTTTTTATTCTAACTCAAATTGGATAAGAATCCAATGATTTAGCAGGTATTATAGAGAATAAAGGAAGCTGCTGTCCAAAGTGGCTTTTGGAGCGCTCAACCCCCCCCAGGGGTCTCTCTTTTGTCACATAATTTGTAAATTTTTTGTATAAACTGTAATATCTTAGTTTCAGCCTGTATAAGGACCAATAAAGCTCTATTTTATCAGTGCTTTGATATTGTAATGTCTGTAATAAAATCATCCTTTGAATAGTCTCTTTCGAGCCCATTCCCCATCCCCCCTGGGGGGATTCGCGTCAGTGCCATTTTCGTCGTTTTTCTGCTTATTTCCTTTTTACTAGAATTGATCTGATTTGCAGGGTAGTATATTTGATCTTTTTGTTAATTCCATATTCCATATCTTAATTTCAAAAGTAATCATAATATTTACCCCACGATTTCCCGAGTGACCCGAAAGGGGAAAGAGATTCGTCGTAGGATTAATCAGAAAACCAGATTTGTATAGTTGTTTTATTTTTTCTATCATTTTTTTATCATCAGCTTTAAAATTAACCCCTCCTCTATTCCCCGATTGAGATCCACTTGGATCGAAAGAGGTTCTTGGAGGCTTTTCTTTTAAACAAGAACACATCTCTTAAAAACTTATTAAAATTTACAAGACTCCAGTGTGTATGCTCTGCACTTGGCTGCGGTTCGTCTGATCAGTCAAGCTATATCAAAAGCACTTGGGTGACTAGCATAATTAGGACTCACCCTCCCCAATTAACAAACCATCAGGTGAAAATCCAACACCTCGATCAAACCTTTACGGTGGCAAAATACCCAAAGGAAGCGGGAACCTACTGAAAAGTGACCTCGGGGCGCCGATCTTTGTCACACCCTAACGGGTACGTTATGAACATAGCCCCAGAGACTCCATTTCAGCCCACATATTCCTTGCGGGTAGCCGTATAGGTTTTTTTTTGGAGATACTCCAAGTACTCTAAGGTATATCTGGAGTCCCCCTTTTAGCCTAATTTAATCAATCCATACTTCAATTTTAACTTAAAACATACCAATATGCAATCACAAAACATTCACTCCAAGCACATGCAAGCACATTGATCTCTTTGATTTGACTCCATTATTAAGGCACTGGTCATTTTTGCTTCATATATAAATTGTTTATCAGCTTTATGCTTTCGTGTGTTATTTTCGTATCTTGTCATCTTCAATTGTTTATAGTTAAAATATTCGAACTCCTAAGTAACTAATTCAGTTTAACATCACCACACTACGAAATCAGCCTTAGTAACTTAATAGGGTCTACCCCCCTTGGCTCCATTAGGAGTTGAGCCTAAACGGAGGAGTCAAGAACAAGGTGACAGCCTTGACTCAAGACTTGAGCCCAATGACACACCGAGTGGCTTGAAGATTTCTGCCACGTGATCCAGGTGTGTGAAAAGGTGGCAACACTTTTTGGCGTCGTTGCCGGGGATAAATCTTTTTATTCCCAAGTACAACTTAGCTTAATTTTTTTCTAAACAACTAAAAAGATAAAAAAAACTTTTGATTGATCTAGTCTTTAAAAAACATAAAAATTTAAACTCGATCCATCTGGCGACTCCACTGTCTAACATCCCTTCAAGAATTTCTACCCGAAGAAACCGTCGACAATCATTCAATCCTCTCCCTGATCCCGAAAGGTTTATTACGAAAATATTGAATAGGCAGACTTCTCGTAGAAACCTTGAGGATTTAGGAGACCAATCCATCTCAGATATCCATCACATATTTGTAGAGAGTCATGTTCACTAATCTCAAGAAATGATGGAATTTTACAAACCCCTTGACTTTTCTCAGATAGCAGGTGCTCCTCATAAAATTCCGAAAGATGCTATCAAGAAGCTCCCCCGATTCGAGGGAAATAATGCTACCACTGCCAGGACTCATCTTCGAAAGTTTGAAAGGCACCTAGTCAGTTACTGTGATGATGTTGCCTCTAACCATGAAGATATCAAAATGAAGCTCTTTGCTTTATCCTTAGAGGATGATGCTGTGGAATGATATGAAAACCTTGGTGATGATTCATATAAAACCCTTAATGAATTCCTAGCAGGTTTTAAGAAGAGATGGGGGGAAAAGAAAGAACCAAGACATTTGCTTGCTGCCCTCCATAACATAAAGAAGATGGAGAATGAAACCATTGATGAATTTAATACTAAGTTCAGGCATGTGGTTGCGGAATTCCCTAGAGAAATCAAGACAAAGGATGCCTCCATCCTCATATATTACATTGAAGCTTTCACTGGTGATTTGAGATACCAATTAAGGGATAAAGATCTGGTCGATCTAAAAACTGCTCAAGATCTGGCCGATAAAATAGAAAGGAATATGCAATCTTTGGGTAAGTCCAACATTCCAGGTTACACTAGGGGAAACACTTCATACAACGAAGAAAAGGGAAAAGCATTTGAATCAAAAGAAAAGGGAACCTCTAAAGACCCCATGGAAAAGATAGCTAGCATGTTTTAAAAAGTGATGACTAGTCAGGACCAATTCATGACAAACCAATCTGTGCAAATGAATAAAATCCAGAACAGAATAACCACACTGGAAAGAAATAATGGACCTAGGAGTTTTCAGCCAAAACAGAATCAAGTGTATCAAAAGAAGTTTCCTCGGCAAGAGCCTAGGATTCCAAACCAGTTAGACTCAACTAACCTGGTAGATGAAGTAATTCCATGGTGTAGACCTTGTCATCAATTCCACCCAGAAAGCACTTGTTATGTTGCGAATCATGTCATGGAACATGGACTTCCCGAGGTTAGTAATCAGGAAACAAATTCAAGCGAGCCTAATCATATATACATGGTAGGCCAGGCCTACCCTTTGTCACCATACAAACAGTACAAGCCTGAGGATGAAACCATTGCAGAATCTTATAGTGAAACTTATGATGAAAACAGTAATATACATGATGGGACTCCTATGTGTTCTCCTTATAATGATGACAGTCTGGAAGGTCTACTACCTTGTGACCTTTTCTCTGAAGAAGATGAGTATGAAAATGAGGACAAGTATAGCTTTTAGCATGATACAAGTGACGAAGACTCCCTTATCCCCGACAAAGATGTTGATGAGGAGTCCTGGACATTCATGGAAAATCCAATCTATGACATGAATAAAGAGGAAAATAATGAACCAGAAACTTTTGATGGTTTTGTTGATTTTTCTGTCTACGACATATCTAAAGAAGAGAGCATGGACCATGTGGCCTTGGGAAACTTTGATATGAAAAAGGAGCATGCAGTTTATGCACATTATCAGTCTGATACATATATCAATATCAGTAATGAAGACAAAGAGAACTCAATATCAAAACCTGATATCAACAATGGGGAATCCATCACATTTAACATAGATGATGGTGATGACTATTGGGATTTTTGTGGATATCTTTTTAAGAATCCTATCTATGCTATACCCAGCGAGGGGAGTGTCTATTTAGAGATTTGTGGAAGTCCAATCTACTATAATTCCATAGAGGGAAGCATAAATCTGGAGACCTTGGAAAATACTAGTATGGAAAAGCAGCATTCAAAACTCTTATATGATCATTCAGAGTCATATCATGCAGAGCCGCACAAGGGTATCAGTAATGAAGATATGGAGAAGCAGTTTTGTGAAAAGATGGATGTGATGCAGTTATTAGAATATCAATCTCAACTACCATCTTCACATATAGAGTTTTCTCATGACTTGGAGCTGCTTGGGGCTTATACAGTGAATTATCATCCGGTAAGCCTTGATCATCAGTATGATGATGTAGTCAATCTACCTCATCATTCCAATTTGTACATCAACCCTATCCAGTCTCGGATAGAAGAAGCCTGCGCAAGCACTTACCAGTTTGGGAGGAAGTTTGACTACATTATTCATGCCTATGATTTCCCATCGATCCCGCCCCTTCTGGATCATCACGCAGGTTTGCATTTTCTGAATAAAGTATCCTTACTTTGGCTGGTAACCAAAGACAAGAAGAAAAAAAAATTATGTCAATAAAATGCTTAGGTGGTTACATTGGATTTCTGATTACAATTAACCCTTTTTATATCATGCTTAGAGTAGGAAAATAAGCTCTTTGAAAGAGAGCATTTACTTTCTGCATTTCTATTTTTAGCTATAATAAAACTTTGCTTCTTTTAGTTAGTTACATCCATTTTGTTTAAATAAATCAGCTTAATGGTTCATTTGGTTTTTCATAAAACTTGTGCTACTGAGGTTTTTCTTGTCAAGTTGAGATGTTTTTGCAGAGTATATAAACTAGAGATTCTGGTGTTCTCGTATCCTCTCCTTGCCTTAAAGACCAGATCAAGCACACGTCCCACAGTTGGAGCTAGAATGTTACCACCTAAGTTGTACTTAGTGGTTTTTATCAAGTGAGCCCGGTGAACCGGACAGGGCTAACTTGTTCAGACTTCAAAAAGACCTTTGAAAGTACTTCTGGGAAGTGCTTGTTGTACTATATCACATGTTCATACCCCATGAGGGAATTGTAATAAATGTTCTAGCATGATAGTGTCTGTAAAAGACTCGGTCTCTTAGACTTTATTTGTTAATCCGATCAGCCTAGGGTGTTTTTTCCCTTGGTTATTATTGGTTGTCAAACAAACGACTGATAATTTCTGAGTTTTTCACTCCATACCTCCAAAGTTGGGGTGGTCAACTTGGCATTTAGGCCTATTTAGGTTATTAGAGTCTATGTGTCAATGTATAAACATGCTAGACATCATTTTTGAGTCATATGAACATGTCTAAGTCCCCCTAGGTGTTTTTCAATTTTTCAATTTTTTAGTTTTTTCAGTGTTTTTAATTAAAATTTAATTTTTCCAAAACTTAGGCTATTTTTTAATAGTTTAATTGGAAAAATTGATTTTGTAATAAAAGTGGGCCAAATAATCAGTTTCAGTCATGTAGGTGCTCATTTTCAAGCTAAGAGCACCATGTAAACCCATGGACCCACTGTTTCCTAGTTTTGAGTGATTTTCCATCACTCAGGTCAGAAAGCCCCAAAAATCAATTATTGATTATTTTAATTAATAAATTGATGATTAATGGAGCAAATCCAAAATCATAAATCATTGGATTCTCAGCCGATTTGATTGAAATCAATCAGACCTGAAGCAGATTGACTGGATCTGACAAATCCTTGACTGAAGGAGGTGATCAAATCAAATCCAGAGTTGATCTTGAGCATCCTTTATGAGGAATTTCTCCCTCCCTCTCTCCTCAACACGTTTTTGGCTCAACTGGATGATTTTTGGTGGATTCTTCAGTCAACAGGTTGAGGTGTTAGTCAGATCAGCCCCCTGATTGACAGTTGCACTCAGTGAGACTCAGATCTGGCTCAGCTAGACACAAATCAGGCATTGATGGACTCTCCATCAGTTGATTTCACTTGATTCCATGAGTAATTGCGCCCCTCCTGGGCTGGATGGCCTGTAAATTGTATATATCCAGGCACAGCCTCCTCTTCCAAGCTAGTTAGAACTGGGATTGAGGTGATGTTGCTCTTGTATTGTATTGTTTTTTCATTCTGGAATAAAGAAGCTTTGGAGGCAAGATCTATGGTGTAATGCTCTTCATGTGTGGATGTTGATTGTCAAATGCTTATGAGGTATAATCTGCTTTTGTTTATCATTGCTTTGCTGGTTAATTGTTGGACTTGAAGGAGAGAGCTCCCTCATGTTAGGGTAAGAGTTTATTCTAGTTTGATTTATGCTCTTACTACTGCTTGTTCCTGATCTATTGGATTTGTATGTATTTTAAGTTTAATTGCATGCTTTCCAATCATCTCTTTCGGTAGCACCTATGTTTTAACCATCTGTTTGTGCAAGGATTTTTAAGTTGCAGGTGATATCACTGGTAGAAGAGGTTGAGCTGGTTTGAATCTTCCTCATCTTCAGTATCTTATGAATGGCATAGTCCCTCAGTGTTCCACCAAAGCAGAATCCAAATCCCAACATTCCCAGGCTTCAAACACTCTTTCTCTCTCTTCCTCCTTTAAAAACTATTAAACTTTCCTCAAACTGGTTACTTTAAAGGATTCTTATTAATCTGATCTATCTCATCAGGAAAAACAAACATAGATCTGATTAGTAAGATCCCTCCTTTATTCTATATCTTAGTTCTATTTTTCTCATAAAGTTCAAATTCAAAAGATCTAGCTAAATTGCCTTAGTTTCGCAAGTAGTCTATTGAAAAATTCATAGCTTGCTGTTAAGGTAGTTTCATTTGCTGTTCAATAATTTCAATATTCTGAAATATCAGTTCTTTTAATTGGCTGCACAAACAGCAAGCCAAGATCCCAAGGAAAGCTTGCATTCCTTGGTTCCTTTTTCGTCGGTTTAGCTAGTTTAATTTCATTAATTTTTTTGAGATAAAGTAGGCTGAACCAAAGGTGCTTTTAAAGTGATTTTGGGCATTTGTTCTTATAACTCACTCACTTCCATTTATTAGGTATGACAGAGAAGAAATGAAGCTGCTGTCCAAAGTGGCTTTTGGAGCGCTCAAATCCCCCCAGGGGTCTCTCTTTTGTCACATAATTTGTAAATTTTTTGTATAAACTATAATATCTTGGTTTCAGCCTGTATAAGGACCAATAAAGCTCTATTTTATCAATTCTTTGATATTGTAACCTCTGTAATAAAATCATCCTTTGAATAGGCTCTTTCGAGCCCATTCCCCATCCCCCCTGGGGGGATTCGCGTCAGTGCCATTTTCGTCGTTTTTCTGCTTATTTCCTTTTTACTAGAATTGATCTGATTTGCAGGGTAGTATATTTTATCTTGTTGTTAATTCCATATTCCATATCTTACTTTCAAAAGTAATCATAATATTTACCCCACGATTTCCCGAGTGACCCGAAAGGGGAAAGAGATTCGTGGTAGGATTAATCAGAAAACTAGATTTGTATAGTTGTTTTATTTTTTCTATCATTTTTTTATCATCAGTTTTAAAATTAACCCCTCCTCGATTCCCCGATTGAGATCCACTTGGATCGAAAGAGGTTATTGGAGGCTTTTCTTTTAAACAAGAACACATCTCTTAAAAACTTATTAAAATTTACAAGACTCCAGTGTGTATGCTCTGCACTTGGCTGCGGTTCATCCGATCAGTCAAGCTATATCAAAAGCACTTGGGTGACTAGCATAATTAGGACTCACCCTCCCCAATTAACAAACCATCAGGTGAAAATCCAACACCTCGATCAAACCTTTACGGTGGCAAAATACCCAAAGGAAGTGGGAACCTACTGAAAAGTGACCTCGGGGCACTGATCTCTGTCACACTCTAACGGGTAAATTACAAACATAGCCCCAGAGACTCCATTTCATCCCACATATTCCTTGCAGGTAGCCGTATAGGTTTTGTTTTGGAGATACTCCAAGTACTCTCGGGTATATCTGGAGTCCCCCTTTTATCCTAATTTAATCAATCCATACTTCAATTTTAACTTAAAACATACCAAGATGCAATCACAAAACATTCACTCCAAGCACATGCAAGCACATTAATCTCTTTGATTTGACTCCATTATTAAGGCACTGGTCATTTTTGCTTCATATATATATTATTTATCAGCTTTGTGCTTTCGTGTGTTATTTTCGTATCTTGTCATCTTCAATTGCTTATAGTTAAAATATTCGAACTCCTAAGTAACTGATTCAGTTTAACATCACCACACTAAGAAATCATCCTTAGTAACTTAATAGGGTCTACCCCCCTTGGCTCCGTTAGGAGTTGAGCCTAAACAGAGGAGTCAAGAACAAGGTGACAACCTTGACTCGAGACTTGCCCCCAAGGACACACCGAGTGGCTTGAGGATTTCTACCACGTGATCCAGGTGTGTGAAAAGGCGGCAACAGGTTCAAAGGGGATCTAGCTCTCCATGCTGGTAGAGGGTTAGGCTGATTTACATTTATGCTAGCCATAGGAATAAGTGTAAGAACAAGAGTCTGAACAAAGAACCACATAGGGTGAGAACAGGATTTCTTACTTCAAAGGTATAACCGAAACCTGTAAGTACTTGGGTCAGGTTACGAGCTTTAGAACATCTACTGGTGGGGTAATCTTAGGAAATTTAGTTACCACGGCCAGCCATGCACTGGCGGCCCTCCTTCTAACGCCAGAACTATTGAGGCCTGGAAATTCATAGGAAACAATAGCAAGGGATTCTCCCCATTCAATGTTCCCAACTAGCTCGTTGACTGTTTGGTGTAGGGAATCCATCCAGTTTGCGGTCCGGCTACCATAGGTCAAGTAACAAAACAAAGGTTTTATCGGTTGCAGCCCGGTCCATTGGTATTTTGTATTTTTCAACTTAAGTATGAAATGCAAGTATCTAATTAACCATGCAAGATGATCGAGATGTAGGGAGCATTCACAATGTGATGCGCAGGTTCTTACCTCTTGTCTTCGCATTCGCAAGCACCTAAATCACATATACAGAAATGAAACCAACTAACTATCTGTCTATCCATTTATCTATCTATCTATCTATCCCCGGGGAGCCAAATTGTAATTTATCTATGAGTAATGTGTTTCGTTCACGTATCATAAACAGAAATTATAGATAGCTGATATTCCTACATACAACACATGAATGATTAAAAATATTTCAACAATCAGATAGCCAATTTCTTTATGAACGGCATACATTACTCATGGTGAAAATTCCACAAAATAAACCAGAAATCATTTAAACGAGAACATAGGTTCTAAGAGTTAGAACAATCTCACGATTAATGGACAAAAGCTGAAAAACAAAATAGTTCATCTTTCTTCCATCCACTACATAACATTTGGAAATTTCACCCATCTTTCTCCAACAGGCAAACCATAATTCTTTATTGCAAAGAGAAATAGTTCTTCTTACAATATTGTTTTTCAGTCTAACTGGGAAAAAGTCCTTTTTCCCTCCTAAGATTTTTACATTTATACAAAAAGGGGTGACTGTTGGGCTACCCAAAGGTAACCTTTGGGCTTCCCAACTCTTCATTTCTCATCGTTCACTTTTCCTCAAATGCTTTTACAAAATTTCTATAAAATACAAAAGGTGACCAATCCCTCATGAGGAGGGCCCCACTTGGCTGTCTAGAAACTTCTTCCAAACCGAAGCATCAGATGCAATGCCCTCAAATGCACAGGGTTCCAAAAACTGAATGTTGATTTCAAATTTTTCATCCTGGTTCTTTATGGCCTCTACTCTGGCTGTGCTCAACCGAAGCTGGTCTTACAGCTGCACACTAATGGCTGAATGGCCCACTTCACTTCTCAGAATCTGATCATCAATGGCCTTAATGTGTTGCATTCTTGCTTCTTCATCTTGATGCCTTTTCTACAACATCTCCACAAATGAATTATGGTCTGGGAAATAATCCATCCTCTGCTCGGCCTCTACCTAGCACCGGTTGTATGTAATAAGGACTCTTCTGAAAAATTCCATGCAGGCTCCCTTCATCTTCTTGACTGCTTTCTTGAAATCCTCTGTCGTGTTAATAGCAAATTCTATTAAGTCATAATCTCACTTGAGGGCTTGTTTATCTTTTGATGGCAGCTCTGCTAGATTTTCTTCGTTGCTCTCCAACCTTTCCATCCTTGCAGTCAGGACCTCTAGGACGTCCCGAGATCTGTCCACAAATAAAGATGTAGTTTCCAAGATCTCTTCCAATTGGCCATCGATCTATAGCACTCTACATCTCTCTTCTTCAACAGTAGTCTGTAGCTGTAGCATCTTGGCTTTTTGGGCCAAGACATGCTCTTTGAATGGCTGGAGGTTAACCTGCTATTCTCTTACTTCCTCCAGAGCAGTTGTTAGAGAGGAAATCTGTTCTTGATGTTCCTTTTTCAGTTCTTGGGTTTCTAGATCATTTGCCTCCAAGAGGATCTTTTGCTGCTCTTCTAGCTCCTCCACCTTTTCCAGTAGTTGTTCCTTTTCAGTTCTTAACTCTTGATATTCTTTATGTACTCTCTCCAGAGACTCCTGTGTTGTTTCCAAAACTTGTATCTCTCCTTGGAGGGCCTGTACTTCAGCTCTTGAGGACTTCATTTCCCTTTGCATATCTTCATATTTCCTCTTGAGCCTGTTGCTTTCTTCCCTCTCTTTCCTCAATGTCTCTTTCAACTGAGCAGAGAATTTATTGGACTGCTCCAAGTCAGTTATCACCTTGTCCATGTTATCTTCTGAGGTGTGGAGGAGTGCAGTCCTGGCTCTCAGGGTGAGCCTTGGATCTTGGTCTGTTCCTAACATAACAGCCGTATCCGTTATCATTTTACCAGGAATAATTCCTGTTTCTACTTTCCTTTCTGTTCTCTTCATTATTATTTTTGTTGCCCTATCATAATAAACAGTGTTGAAATCGGGGATTTCTTCTCCTTTTTTCTGCACAAAAGGAACCAGTTTGAGAGTGGGGACCATGGGGGTGCTGGTAGCAGATACTTGTGGGTCCTAAAGCTCGGGGTTCTCAACATCCTAGGTTTTCCCTACAGCTGAACCATTGGTTGACTGTTCTATCTCTGTTTGTGTCAGTTTCAGCCTTTCTGCTTCCTGCTTTTGTAGCTCCTCATCGAGATTTCTCTTTGCTTCTTCTGCTTCTTTTCTAGTTGCTTCCTCTGCTTCTTTGGCTGCTTCTTTGGCTGCTTCCTTTGCTTTCTCAGCTGCTTCTTGAGCAACTCTTCTTTTCTCTTCTTCTTCTTCCGTATGCATCCATTCTGCAGCTTCTTTTTCCAACCTCTGGGCTTCTTCATTTCTCCTTTTGGCTTCTTCCTCAGCCTTAGCCTGTTCATCCCCCTTTCCACCTTTGGTGGTGATCTTCTTCATGAATCTTCTCTTCAGTGCTGTCATGTTCGGGGCATTTCGGAAGACAGATTCTTCCCTATCAAAATGGTGAGTATACTCAAAATGCACCTTGTTTTCTTTACAATGTTTAGCAACTTTACCTTGGGAGTCATTTCTGTGATAGGGCATCTCGCCAAAATGAAACCTCTCCAGCTCTGCTATGAATTCATCAGCTTGTTTCACCTTAGTGAACCTGTAGCTTCCTAGCTTGAAGGGCAAGGGCAGATAAGCAGTCTTCTTATGCTCGAATAGAAAACTGCCTATTCCATCCAGGAACACTTGTCTGACTGCCTCCTTGTGGATAACATAATCAGTTGCGTATTTGGGTAGCAGGGAAGATGCTCTCTAACCTCCAAACATCCTGAAGTACATGCCATGTTCAGTCAAATAGTAGTCTGTGTAATCCACTATTACTTGCATGGCCTCCTCCGACATACAATCACACTCCTTCAGGAAAATGAGTGTATATAGAGGCATAAGGAAGTGTTCACAGACTTCTCTGTAATGGCTGTGATATTTATGTTCCCACAATGGTTTATAAGCAGCATAAACATGCATTCTTTCCCTGTCCCAGATGCACCTAAGACCAGGGAAAGGCTGGTTGCACAATACACAGTTAATCAGTATTGAACTCATATAGAATTCAGAACTTTTATGGGACTCTCCTCCCAAGGCTAAGGCCAAGCAAGAAGAAAGACTATTTGAGACAAGGTTGGCCCAGTTGAAAGATGTTCCCTAGGTTGCAACATGAAAAATGATGGGTATCCATTCTAGTTTGAAAAACTTGCCATGAGCTCTTCCAAAGATTATGTTAAGCATCAAGGCTATGAATCGGTATGGAGCCCTTAAACTGGTTGTATCATATTCTCTTGTTGGTCTATATCTGTAATGTTTTCCCTGCAACAGCATCCTTTTAAGAGTCTCTACCAGGTCCATTCTATTGTTGTTCAGCCAGTCATCAGTCAAAAACACTTGAGCTTCTGGCAGGTGATAGGCCAGAGCTACATATTTGGGGCTGTAAGTAGCATAACCTTGCTTTTCAACATTCCCCAGGATCATTGTGGTTACATATGCCCGGGGCAGAATCCAGCCAATTACTTCAGAGCATGGGAATAGCTCTGGTCGGGTGGCAACCTTCATAAGAGAAGATTTCTCTATGTTGGCATATATGGACTCTTCTTCTAAGCCCATGTCGGGAACCTCTCTTCGGGTGATCAGTCTATAGATTTCCCCCCACTGGTATTCAGGTTCAATGCCAAAAATGCACTTCATGTCCTCGTATATGTATTCTGTCTTAGTTACAACTTCTACTTCTGGCTCTTCTTCGACCACAGGGGCCTTCTTCTTCTGGCTCTTTGACATGGTGGACTTGAATTCTTCCTACCATATATAACATTGTAACATTAAGCAATTCAATTTGTAGACATTTATATGACAATGTGCAGCGTTTTACTTCTTCTGTATTTAAAGCAATCAGTCAATGAAGCAAACATATGCATGTACATCTTGAAAGGGCCTAACTAATAGGAGTACTAAAACCCAATGTGTAGAGTTCAATGACTTAGCATGATTGAAAATAGTTATATGTAGTAAGATTATGCAATCTACCACTGAAAATTCTGCCAATAAAAATGGGTGAAAAACATCTACATTAACATGCCCAAAGCTTCCGCTCTGTGCGGGCACCTATTATCAAATCACTGCGCGTGATAGATAGGGGAAAACTACGCAAGCCCTCAGATGAATATTTTAACAACACCACTACCCTTGCGATTTCTGGTTAACAAACTGAACGCCGTGACACATCCCCTCCACAGGTTAGGGTTTAAAAATAACTACTCGTGGAACAGTGCGGTGCAAAGCTTGCTATTCGAGGATGTGATTTTATAGGGTGCGTGAAGAATTATGCATCGCGGTACACCCTCTTCCCCGGCCCGGGTTCGAAACTGAGAAAGAATTGGGTTGCACGGGATCGCGTAGGAAAAAATGGCTAGGGTTCGAGGATATGGGTAAAAGGGAAACCCCCAAATGCTACGAAAAACCACAAAAACCTCCCCCTACAAACCCATCATCACACATAGGGTGGCTTGGCGCAGACAGCGTAACGGTCGCCTGCACCAAACCCCCATCCACTACGCGCGAGGTTGCTAATAGAAGGCCGTGGGAAAAATACTGCTTTGGGGTTAAAATGCCCCACCCCATGGTCAAAAGGATAAAAACTCCACTTATATAGGCGTTTAACTGAACGGGACGAGAAAAACGGTCAGGGAAGCAAACCATCAATAGTTCAAATGGAAAAGGAAAAAATACGATGAAGAGCCTACCTGGCAATACAGCGAGTATGGCGGGTCGACGATGGTCAGGATTCCACAATTGCCACCTGGATGCAGGTACAATGACCGAGGGTTCCTTTGCTAGCTTGAGAAAATGACAGCACGACAATGACAATGCTCGGTAGTCGAAAAACAACAATAGAATAATCCAACCTCTCGACTCCGTTTATATACACATGACCAAACTTCCGTGGTGGGTAAAAGATCGGATGGCGGACCACTTTTGGGTCAGAAGTTGAAAGCAGACTTCCTTCCGCAACGGCGGATGGCCAGAGCGTTAATCCATCCGCGGAAATATGCATGGCGAGAAAACTAAAAAATGGACATCAGAGACAAAACTAATCGGGAGGTTTAAAGCATGCATTCTTTTGCAACAGCGGACGGCCAAAGCGCCAAGCCATCCGCAACGTTGGGACTTAAGCCGGAAGCGGAACACTTTTGGATTGGAAGCTTGAAGCGCATTTCTTTCCATAACGGCGAACACCCATGACTCAAATAAAGTAAAAGGATTGATCAGAAGAGGAAGCAGTTTTCCTTCTGCAACGGTGGAAGACAGAAACTATAAAAGTTTCGGTGCAAAACCGAAGTTCAGCCAAGGTAAAACAAATGAATCGGAAAGCAAGTCGAAAACCAAACCACAGATTCATCCACAATGGAGGAAGCTAAATGCAAACACCTTCCACAACAGTGAAGAAAGAGAATAACCAAAATTCAGTCAAGCGGGAAACAACACATTTAAGCAATGATCGGGAGCAAAAGTGGTTTCCTGTCTACAACGACGGAGAAAGAAAAGTCAAATCCTTCCGACGTAAATCAAAAGATCGGTCGATGAGAAAACCAACGGCTCGACAAGAAAATCAAATATAGAACCAAATATCCATCCGCAATGGCGGAAGGCCAAACCAAAGATCCATCTGCAACAGCAGAAAACCAAGCCAAATAACTTCTGATTCAGGCATGCTTCAAATGCATTCGAAGGCAGCGATAAAGCTTGATCATACAGTGGATTACTTCAAGTGCTTAGAGGGAAAAACCAAACAAGTGGTAAGTCAATTCAATCAGTATAAAGTTCTTTTGAAAAGTTCTTAAACCAAATCAAAGAAGAAAAACAAACTAATATAATCAAAGGAGGGTCCTAAATTTTTTTAGAATTTTGGGAAATTGTTGCAGCTGCAACATAGCTTACAAAATTTTCTCCTACTTTGTTTTGCAGGTTGCAGAGAGTATCTACTAGAGCATATTGACAAATTCAATATGGATTCAAAAGTTCCTCTACTATCTCCTTTCAATTATGATGATTATAATCCAAAGATGAGTGCATACTTGAAGAGGCAATGTCTCTTTGATGTCTCCATGATTAGTGCATTGAGTGAACCTAAGTCTTATGAAGAGAAGATTGATTGGCTTAATAATTGTGAAAGATATTATGGAATTATGTGTTTGGTAATGTCTCCAAATATATATCATCTGATAGATTATGTTGAGTATCCATTTGAGCTTTGGAGGAATTTGGACAAAGCTTTTGGTTTGCAGGAAATTAAAGATGAAGCATGGAGTGAACCCAGCATCTCCTCTTGTTCTCTTCTCAATATTTCTTGGCCTCTACATTCTCTAAAGAAGTTGATCATGATGAAGAAGTTTCTCATATAGTTCATGTTGCTTCTTCCCTCTTTGATTCAAGTGCTTCCTCTTTCAATCAAGAAGCAAAGACTAGTACAAAACGAGAAATTAATGACTAAAAAAATGACTAAAATCAAGCTTTAAACGATTATTTTTGAGTCGGCAACTAATAGTAGCTAATTTACACTATCTTATATCTAGTCATATTTCAATTAGTCATTAATAGATTCACTTATTAGTCATTGATTTATTGATTTATTTAGTCATTGATAGTTAATGATTTAATCATTGATAGTCATTGATTTAGTCATGGATTTAGTCACAGATTTAGTCATTGATTGCAGCAATTAATGAACAAATATATGACTAAATAAACTACTAGATGATAACATATTAATGACTAAGCTAAATACGAATAGATACGGGAAATTAGCTACTAATAGTTGTATATATGTGAATTTAGTTGTTTTTGTAGTCACAAATTTATGATAGGGTACGGAGGAATCGAACCACCAAGCTCCTGCCTATAATCAGGTAGGTTCTCTACCATTGAGCTAGCACCCTTTAAGAATTTGTTATTGCTTGATAATGATGATATTCAAATAAAATTGGCATTATTCAAACATACAAAGTAATTATTATCAAGTTACTATAGATCCATAATGGCTTACCCTGTACTAGTCCTTCAATTCATTTTTGCACTAAATAAATCCATTTGAAAGACTTGAAGGAATATTAAAAGGTAAGCCATTATGTATCTATAGTAACTTTATAATAATTATTTTTGTATGTTAATTCATCACGTTCTACACAAACAAATATTTTCAATGATAACCAATCCAAAATAACCAATTAGCACTCAAATAATGCACCAATCAAACATCCCCTCTTGAAGGGGCAATGCAATTCCTATACTCACCAAATCCCTTTTGATTACAATCTTAGGACACATTTTACAACTACCCAATATAGTGAAAACCATTGAAAAATATGTGAGAGTTTCAACAAACTCAATTTCAAAAGAAATAATCATGGAAAATAGAAAACCCTAAAATAATGCACTATTACAAATGTTACATAATAAATCCTTATGGAAACACAAACTCTTAATGCAAAAATCAATTGTCAATTGATTGACCAAATGATTTCAATTTTGGGTTGTGATGATTTCAATTTTGGGTTGTAAAGCTTGGGATTAGAGAGAATCATTGTTGATAGAAAAGAACTTATATGCATTGTCACAACAATAGAAAAATAATATTATAACGATCATTGTGTAGTAGATACACATATTTGGTCTTTAATGAATACAATTTAGAACTCTATATCACTTGATTGCATTGTAGACATTGTTGTCCACTACTAAAATATATTTGACATGCCTTTACATGACCTCACATAGGACAATACTTGCATTGTCCTCCACCATCTTTGCTTCAAAGTTGCAAATTCACAATCACATATGGGAAAAAATGTCTGCAGCCACACATGGGAAAAAATGAAAAAAAATCGATGGCCATGAGTTAGAGTGGAACTGAGGACTTAGAAATATGTTCTTCCATAATCCTTTTGCTTGTTCTAGGCATTTGGACCCAATTCTCTTTGGATCTAGGTTCACCGATGAAAAAACATACACTATCCTTATAATGTCATCATGAAATTGAGTCCTTCATTTAATGGGAGAATAGAAGTTAACATAAAATATGGTTATCTAGAAGATAACCAATTAGCTGATTTTCAGTTATTATCCCTAGACTCTTTTACAAGGAAAGTTAAAGAGAATGAGACAAAACTGTTCTCCCATAATTTAGCCTCCCTGCTAACACGAACTTCCTCAATCTTCTTGATGGATTTCAAAGTATTTTGAATATATCTATCATATCTCTAAGGCCTGTTTCTTCTTCTCTCAAAATTGAGCGATGTGTCTTGTTTGTTTCGAAGCAACGATATTAGCTGAAAATTTTGCATGTCTAATAATGTCATCAAATTAACTCCATCCACATCCAAACATGGCCTTAAACATTTGGTATGGCACAAAAAATTAAATGGTTTTCCTTGCATTCTTCAAAATTGTTAAAAGAAATTACTATTGTTGCAAATATTGACTAATATCAAACTTTGTTCTGGAAACTATCTAAGTCCAAAGAGATAGACCCAAATAAGTAACCATTTGTATTGCAAGTTTTGATGAAAATTGTGGCACAACATGGGAAAACATGGGCAAGCATGTCAGCATGTCTCATGACCACAAAAAAGATACCTTAGTAAGTTCATTTCCATATAGCTTTCTATATTCTTTAGTGCACTTCACCTTTCGAGGGTTACATTTCATTTTGAAATTCTTATGACATTTGGAACGACAAAACCAGAATACCTGAAAATGAGAAAAAAGAAGTTAGGAGATAGCACTGTCATTTTAGTAGGCTAGGAATAGACTGAAAAAATTGCAAGATATGGCCTTTTTGGACAGCTCAAATTCAATGTAAAATGTTATATTAATTGTATTACTACTAGGTTTAGGATGGATAACAACCTACCTGTTTTTCCTCCCAATCTTAGCTTAGTTAAAATAGGTGGAATATTCCTTTTGAAATGTGTCATTTATCCATGTTTATAAAGAAATAAATGCAGTGGTAGACCTTTTGTCCAATGAAGGCTTCAATTTGAATTTCAATACAACTTGGGTCCTGCATACAGGAGTACAAAGAGGGTATTGGTATTCCATATCAGCCATGGAAACTCAATATGATATTAATTCATTTCAAAGGAGAAGACACTGATCATGAAGTTGTTTCAAAGGATTAGTTGTTGACAAGCTGCTCCTTGATGAATTCCTTAAACCTACAATTGAATGTAAAAATAAAATAGCAGTAAGTACATTCTCCTTCAGTAAAAATAAAAATATTTGTAAGTAGATAGATAGCTTACTCAAATGTCATCATGGGATCAGATGATGCAACAGTCATCCGAAATTGTGTTCTATCAGATGGGTCTGTTTCAACTCTAATCTGATGCATCAAAATACATGGCATAAGCACAGTATTCCTTGGGAAAACTAAAGAAATAAAAAATGAAAATAATTGTATCGAGTAGTTAGTTGTGTACAAAGCAAAGTGTGTCTTTGGTAGCCTCAAAATAAAATGTGGTACTTGCAACTAAATTGTTAGAATTGGGATCCTGAAAGAGATTATTTTTTCATGTAGTCAATCTATCAGTCAGAGACAAGATATTGTAAAAATACATACACAGGACTATACTCACAAGTCCTAGAGAAATAGTTATCCAAAGGCTATTGAACAAATTTTCTATTTCAGAAAGTGATAAAGGATTCACACCTCTGACCCGCATTTAAAACAATCCTTCAAGTTAGAGATCACCTAGATAAACTAACTAAATGTAGTGCAGCCTCAAATCAGCACGAGAAAATTTTGTAGGAGATACCTGGCCTCACAATAATAGTAACCTTCTAACATTTTGCAGCTATACTGAACACCTTACCAACCATTCTTACAAGCCAAAATCAACTAATAGAGAGTCATGGATAAATGGTCATGGCATGCGGTTCACAAGTTTCATTGCTCAATGTTCAACTCACCAAATATGTTCAAGTATATCATGGAATTTTGATAAATTGCAGGCAAGCCTTGTAGCATTTGATGCATAAATTGTCAAGTTAAAAGAAAGACTGATAATGCAAAAGTTGAGAGGATACACACATAGTCACACAATTCATGTTCATGTTCAAACCCAACAACTATGAAAATCCAAAAAATATCGCCATGCCAACTATAGTGGATAAAATTTGCCATTAAGTTCAAAATTTAAACTTAAAATGGATTTCTTTTAATTATATAACTTAAAATGAATTTGCTATTAAGCTATATAACTTGTTGTTTTAGTATATTTGATAAATTCTATATTCAATCTAATTTACATAATATATATATATATAATGAATTCTATATTCATTTAAAAATATATAAATTTATATTAACATATATAACTTACGCAAGGAATATTATATTTATGTAATATAAAAAATATGCCGTTAATTTTTCCTATAGCAGTTCAATCATAGTGAGTTTCAGTAGAACCCAAGGTATTCAAAAATTCTAGTTTACTTGATGTCTTCTCCATCCATACAATGGTAGAGGTATTAGGAGACAACAGAGTATTGTTTTCTTTACTATTAACTGGTAAAGCGTCCATATAATAGACAGTATGGATATCTGGCATCCACATAATAGATGGAGGGAACATTACACAGTTGCATCTATATGATAGACAGAGGGTATATTGGACAACTGCATGTGAAAATGTAGAGCACAATCCATCGTTGCATGTGCAAACAGAGATACATCATATACAAACAGATGGCACATTCTAGAAGATTAATTATTAAATGGCAGCTAGGTTGAAAGGTGAATAACTAGTCAAACATCACCAAATTTATACCACTGCTTATCAAATGCACCAAATTTTGAATTTCATCAATGAAATCCGACGAACATGGTGACTTAGGATACACATAGACATGACCTACTTGGTTACCACAGCTTCAGAGGTTCAAGAACAGGGTGTCAGCAACAAGCTAGAGAAAATTTATGCAGACCTCAATGTATGATTTTTAAATTTCGATGTTTAAAATATTCCTTTAGGGGATGAGACATATCTTTCCTCCCTTAACCATGTATACGTTTAATTACTCGTGGCATAAAAATGCTTCTAATGGAACCTATATCTCCACTTAGAGGTCCCACGGGGTGGTTTGAGTTGTTTTTCATGTCCATGGATGTCTAGCATCCTCCTTTGGCATCCAAACCCTGGGTATCTTCACCTGACCATGTTAAAGGTCACATAGTGCTCAAAATATCCTTTGGAAAGACAAGCATACCAATGGAAAGTCTTAAATAAGTCTATCATCCCTTCTAAAAATAGTTCAATAAACAAATGCATCGAAATTTAAAGGAACAAATACCAATGGTGTCACTTGTCAAGGGCAATTTCCATATACTATCCTAAAAGGTGAACAGCTAGTCTAAAATACCCTATGTAACTTGATCCTTATATCATCTCAACACTTGAAAAGCACTATAGTAGCATGAATCAATGAATAAGAGGTATTGAGAATACAAAGTGTAGCTTCCTCAAATCTAAGATAAAAAACGATATTTATATTACTATTTAGACAACCAAATAGTCTTGCAGTTGATGACAAAACTGAGAGATTACTTTAGACTATTAACCTTTATATCGTATGCCTTGAATGACCCGAAATGTATATAAGATAAGAGCACAAAGCCACACTTTCGAATCTATGTAAGGATGGATAACAATATAACCACATGGACTGAATTTATTGGGGCCATTCTCTTAAAGAATTAAATAGAACAATGCTTCCCCAATATACATAAACCAAGATAATGTTTCTAAACTAAGATAATGTTTCTAAACTACTGTATTAATGCCAAAATTTTCTTGGATCTATTAGCTTTTTGTAAGAACCAAGTACGTTAGAATACTTTGGGAACCAAAATAGATAAAATCGACACCAATATATCTACATTTTATGGATGGTGTTAGATATGGGGCTAGCCAATGCAAAAAACATAGTATTGATACAAGAACTTGATACCTTAATGGAGTACTTGAACCATTAATTATATATCTGGGTTATTACAATAGTTTCCATGTGGCAACAATAAGAAAAGATTTATCTAATATAACAACAGTATGTACCAACATCTTAGTGTTTTCATTTAAAGCAGAAAAATAGTACTTTTCATACTTGCAAAAGGGGATGGACAACAATAAGGAATGAACGTGATATCACTTTTTTGGAAAGGCATTTAATAGTGGTATGGATTTGTGGTACAAATTTTAAGTATGGTATATGTTCTAAGGGATAAACTAGAGCATAATTTCATTAAATGGGCTAAGATATAACACAAACAATAAGCCACTATTTCATTCCTCCATAATCTTAAATTCATTGGAATTTTTGTAGCAGATATGGATCATTAAGGTGGGTGAAATAGTAAATTTAAAGCATCAAATGGCAAGGTATCCAACAGGGTGTTCCTCTACTACAAATAAGGGGCTGAGTAGGTTTGGATCTACTTGCAAAATTTACTTACAAAAGGCAAAGAAAATATAGGAGTGTTGGGCCTTTAGAGGAATCCACTATTAAAATCAAGAAATTTCTACCTCACAATATATTTAAACAAAATTATAAATATGATAGACTTCGAGATAAATGATGGAAATATGAGCAGAATGGTTTTGACCTCTCAATGATGTGAGCAAGAATCATTTGTAAATCCCCCAACTGAGACAACCACTCCTTGAAGGGAAAACCCTGGTAGAGCAGTGGCCATGCACATTGCAGATATCTTCAATCTAAAGGAGAGCTTGTAGGATCACATTTCTTGGACAATTTAGATATGTCTTAACATAATTGGTTCACTAAACCTTTAAATGGTTTCTAACTTGTAAAATTTATCTTCATTTAACAAGTAGTGAGAAGTGGCATCCTTTATGCATATAGAGTACTTCTGGTGATATTTTCCCCCTGTTCCGTGTCCTTGTGTCAGGTAACTTAGATCATAAGATACATTTAAATTTTCATATCCTTCCCTATTGATTTCTCCATATATAAAAGTTAATTCCATATATTTAACTAAAAATTTAAATATACATCCATATAAACAGAATTCATCTTACCTACTCCAATGACTCTGAAATTTGTCATTTAAGTCAATGTGTGAGGAAAATGATATCCGCAGGTGGCATCAGCAACATGTTCTGGAAGAAAATATCTAAATTCCAAGCACAGAACATAGAAAATGTCAGTCATAAATTAATTTCAAGAATACTTTCATCTCCATGGTAGCATCCTCAAATTCTAAATTTACTGCTACAGTTGCAAATACACATTTCACTTGATATGCATAGAATAAATACGCAATCACCTTGGTATGCTTCGTCCATCCAGGGCACTTCTTGTAGAAGCAGTAGTGTTTGCATCACTAAACTGCACCAGAGCCATACCACATAAGTATTTTATATAAATAATTTTTTGGAAATAAACATCATTGTCGTATCTGTAGCGTATTAATACTTGGCACATAAACAACATAATTTTTACGATCACACTGCATTGTTTTAGTTCCAAACCTAAAAACCTGTAGTCTTCCCAAACATAGCAATCTTATGAACAAACCTAAATGCTGAAAATACCTATACCAAAAATCAGTTTATAGTTATCAAGCTTGAAAATTTATAAGTAAACATCCTTTCATCATATTCATTGTGGATGTTAAAATCATGTACAAAAATAGAAAAATGAATCCAAATCCTATTGCTGTGACGCAATATACAAAATAAAAATATCAGTAAGACATAAAAATGAAGGAAATACAACATCTCCCAGTATTTTACATATAATAATAATAGCCCCTCCCTCATCAAAGCTTGAAACATATTCAAACTAGTAAACAGTCAAAAGGAAGGCTGGAAGTGGCCCAAAAGAAGTAAATCAAAATCAACTTGTTAAAGCTAAAGCAGAGGATCTGAACCTATTTCAGGCCTTGCAAGAATCATAATTAGTTCATACCCAAGGGAATAAAGAGAAATATTCTCTCATAGAGGCATACCCCCAAAGCATAATTCCCTCTTCTAAAAATGGGACAGATCAGAAGGAAAAAAAAGTCTACAAGAGGCCAACCTCAGAAGAGAAGAAATTTCAAGGACCAAAGTTAGTTCAATAGATTCCATTGTATCTTGAAACAAACTTGCATCAATCCTATGATTCACCCTCTTAGCCGAATATCCCAACAAGAAACTAAAGTTAGAAGCAGAGAAATCTCAAGGACCAAAGTTAGTTCAACAAATTCTCTTGCAGATTGAAACCAACTTGAAACAATCCTATGGTTCGCGCTCTCAATAGAATATTCTAATGGATCAACCTCAAAACCATCCCTTTCCTCAATATCAAAATATGTAAGACAACTATTAAGAGAGAGAAGGTAAGGGAAGCTCAAAATCAAAGTTAATACTAAATATGTTCCAGAATCTATTTCCTTCAAAGCCTCTTCTAAAAAAATACTAGTACGAAATCAAGGGCAAAATCTCTTAAAATTTTGGGTTGATTCTTAATATATTCAAGGTAAAACCCCAATAGATGAAAAGCTAGCGTAGTTTCACAGCTCCCATAGTCATGTTGAGCTATATACACTTGTAGATATCTGATCTTTGATTAGCCAGAGTCTTTTGTAGATGCTTATAAGAGCTTTTGATAACCTTGTTTTTTATAAATATAGAGAGAGTTTTTATTTACCAATAATAATAATAATACCAAGGGCTTTCATCCGAGCATAAGACAACTTAAAGAGCAAATACTATTAAATATACACTATGAAAATCAATCTTAGAAATATGCAACAAATCTTCAAAAAATAGGAATTCCTCACCAATTTAGAACAGTTAAAAGAAATTAATATTAGTAATTAGGCAAACAAAATACTAGCCCATTTATAGAAAGGCAGACCCAAAGAAAATAATTTATCAACTTCAAAGTGGCAATCCTAAGGTTGTATGTAATTTAATGTTTAAAATTGGTTTTAAGGATACAGAAAAGAAGAGTGAGATGAATCAAGAACAATCTGAACTTTATCAGGTTATAGGGTTAGGAACAGTAGGGTCAAGAGACAGGGTTAAGCAAAACACATGTGCGTTTTCTCCCAATGCAGTGGGCTGCCATCGGAAATGTGTCCATGTAGAGTTATGTCAAACACAAGCCATAACATCAAATATAAACCCTTGTTTGTAACTGAAATACACAAGACAAGACACATAAAAAATGCTTACATACCCTCTACCTTGTTTTATAGACAAAAACATAAGCATAGCCCGCAACCTGAATCTGAATAAAGTTAGGATTAATTTAATATAATATCACCTTCCTTGCTGCCTCTTAAGTGTTCTCGAAACTTACCAAATGCAAAACATCAATGCTGACATCCCCAGAATTGACACCCTCAATTGTCACCAATAATACATTGCTGGCAACATCTACAGTGATTTTATTGTTTACAATTTCTTTCATGTTTGAGGATTGCAAGTAAACAATTTAGCCTCGTACCTGAGCCAGTTCTGATGATGAAGCATAATATGAAACCATCACAATTGCTTGATTCAAATCTGCCTAAAAGCACCAAAAAATCACAACCAAAACTTAGCATTAAATAAAGAGAATATATCATAGAAACCTCTACTATAAGAATAAGTAAATAATGGTTTTCAGTGAAAACTTACAAGAACAATGGTTGCCCCTTGTTCCAACTTTCTAGAGAAACTCAATTTTCATAACCCTATGAATATGACTCTAGAAAAATATTATGCAGGCCTCCTTTACAAATCACAATCTTCAAGACAACTATGAATATAACTCGAGCAAACTATTATGTTAGTCTCTTATCAATCAAATAATGTGTTAAAAATAGGTGCATTTAAGATTAAGCTCACACAATAAAAACAACTTGCACCATAATGCAGTTGAAGTCATACATTTTTGCATCAGTCAGAGTATGCTAGTGGCATTGGACCATCTATTGTGTGTGCATCTGAAAAACAATTATGTTTTGTTGTCACTAAATATTGAGGAAATTGTCATATGGGGCTTATGGTAACTACACCCCTGAAATGGAAATATTAAACTCTTAACAATCAAATGTTCAGATTGGATTTGACTGCTTTTAGGAATCAAGAGAAAATATACTTGTTCTAGATAGATTTTTAGTAATTTTAACCACTGCACGGTATTACAAGGAGATAAAGCTATTGAAATTATATAAAATATATTTTTAACGTGTAAACATTGGTACTATCCATCAACTACTACATATTTTGACACTCAAAAATAGTTTTGTGATCAAGATGCACCAAACAAAAACTATTTTGGCACCCTTGTCAAATGTTGAGCTTATTGCAATTCTACTCTTCTCCATGCACTGGAAAAATTGGTGTGGGCTTACTGAGCTAAGCTAAGCACATACCTACAAGAGAACTGCAAGTACAGAACCCAGCATTATGTATACAGGTATTGACTTCCCAATTCTTAGTCAACACTACAGAGTACTTAGCCAAATGCCATACTCCAATTCTATGTTTCTGCATCCTCCTATGGAGAATGTAAAATTCATCCTGGGACCCTTAAACCCCAACTTTTGACTATAAAATAGCCATTGTCCCCACTCTAAATCATATAACATAAATTTTCATACTGAGTTTATGAGAGCAATTTGGTCCTCTGAATTTTCTATATTTCTGGCTCATGGTTTTTTCTGATGACATGTGTGTGTTGTTTCTCCAAACCTGGATCTTGAGATTTCAAAAATTCCAGCAAATCTATATCCAAATTCCAGATTGGGATCAGTATCCACACAACTTAGCTTAGCAAACTCAAGTTCGCAATTATGATCATTTGTTCAATTATTAAACATTCACTATGGTCTTTACTTTCATTTTAAGATGGTAGGACTCATGTTCAAACATTTGCCTCATGCCTATATGAGGCCCATGATTTATTGTGGCTTGAAAATCTAACCAGCCCATTAGATCCCTTATTTATCATAGTCCTGGAAGGCATTTCTATCCACCGAGCAGGATTCATTTAATCATAGATCATCCATGGTCACAGAGTAACTCCAAAACCTTGATTCATTTGTGTTTGAGGAGTTACTTAATATTCATACAACAATTGGCCTTTAGAATGAAAGAAAGTCTGCAGGGCGAGCTGGATAATTTCTCAAACTACATAAAACCACTTTTCTTAGAGGTTACTAATAGGTGCTCTTTGTTAGGAATATTAGGAACTCATGAACAGTAAATAGTAAATAATAAATACCCACTAGCCCAGTATCGGTATGCCTTCAGAGAAAACAGACTTTCACTTCAAATTTCTATAAAAGAAAACTCATTTCCCCATTTACACTCGGTAAATCTTTTTCATTAACTAGAAGTTCTACCTTACTGCTGGATCAAGTTTCGTCTCCACGTGTCTCAGTAATCCATGATTCCTAGAGTGGGAGTGTGTTATTTTCCCTTCCTATTTGGAAGGAATATGTTGTTGTCCTTTATTCATTCATTGATGGCTCCATACTTACAATAGGTGCATGTTTATTAGGACCTGGTAAACATAAGCCAAATATTCTAGCCTCTAAGGCTAGCTAGACCGTTCCTTTATTTACATCGACTCGACATGGTTCCTTACTCTTCCATGATTATGCACTAATTAAAGGAATTCTTCCCTTCAATTCTGTCATACAAACCATAAGCAATATTATCATTTTCTCCTACTTTATAATGATGTTATGCCAGCATAAATGTAAGAACCAGTCCATATGACAACATATTCCAAACCATTTTTGTTACAACTGTGATCTTCTAGCAAGTTGGAGCACTTTCCATGATGATTATCCAGGGTCCAAAACTAGTGATAATGCAGTTGACTGAATCTTCCTGAGGCATGTATCATATTAAGGCTTGTTCCATAATAAATGAAAAGGTGTTTTTAATGGTGCGATAGATACCACTCAATTGTGGCTTTGTCCACAAACACCTTCTGGTTGTAAAGTTAATATTGTAAGGTCTAGAACCTTTACAATCAAAAGCGGTTTTCCAAACAAAAACAAAAATCACTATTATATAAATCATCAATTAATAATTATCCAATAACGTTTCCAAAGCAAGGACAGAGAAACCAGGGTTAGGACTTATATCCATGGCTTGTCAGATTGAGAAATTTTTATCCTTGTAGCGACTTGTTTCACACATTATTCTATCAAGCAAATCTATAGATAAATCAAATTAAATTTTTAATATATCTATGTGTATGCTATCTTTCCTTGAGTACCTTGTAGAATACTTTAAGATCTGCCATTATTTTATTCTCTACTTCCTTAAAACTGATGAAAAGCATTACTCCACTAGCCCAAATAAGTTGGGCACCATAAGCATGACACTTGTGCAGACAGTAATACCTTTTATGGAGGAACCACTATACAAGTACTTTCGTTTTCCTCCATTGCTGAGACAATAGCTGCTTTTCTGTCAAAATTACCTCGAAGTTACACCTGACCCCAACTACTTCTTCATGCCTCCAGTGTAGTGAACCTTGGTGTGTGGGTAGATATGACACCTTCATTCAAATTCCATCTGCTAGGCCATATTTGAGGTGATTTATTTGCACCTATAAGCTCGATGTGAAATGACCATAGTAAAAAAGAGTTTCAAGATGAGTTTAACTAGTGGAAGTAAATTCCACACGATTATTGAAAGGGTTAGACAAAAGGCTTTTGGATATTTCACAGCAAGTTTGTTGATGAGATTCACTGGTACCCCGTGCCACTATTAATCCCCAATAACTAGTAAAATTGGTTTCTTATCAACATGGATCCAGGCTACCTAATAGGCCTTTTTTCCTTGAGCATAGATTCAGGTTGTGATTTGTGCATTGATCTAGGTTTATACATTTATTAATGTTTTTTTTGAAAAAGAACACTTAAGAGGGATCGAACTCGGGATGCCTAAGTGATGAAAAAATATTTTTGAACCTTCCATTTAAATAATGATGTAAATCTTAGAGAGGGGGGCAAGAATACTTACAAATTCAACAAAATCATCATTATGGTTGGCTCCAACATTACACTTGGTATTTACAATTTTCCCCAATGGCTTGCAAAGTTCAATGGCTCGCATGCATGTGACACATCTCTTTAACTATATGAGGACTGTTAACACAATTCTCTCCTAAGGTAGCAAAAATTATGTACATGTTGAGCTTAACTTATTTGCAAGCATGAAGCAACCCTTCATATGAACAGAGTTATGCCTCAAGGCTCAGTCTATCAAAAACAATGATATTAAGGAGAATCCTAAAAAATTCCATGAGAATAATCATTTTGCATCCTGCCCACTATTTCTGATCACACACTATTACATTAAGGTAAATATCACCATAAGTACTCTAAATTCCTAAGGGATGCCACTTCTCACTGCTTGTTAAATGAAGATAAGTTTTACAAGTTAGAAACCATTTAAAGGTTTAGTGAACAAATTCTGTTAAGATATATCTAACTTGTCCAAGCAATGTGATCCTGCAGGCTCTCCTTTAGATTGAAGATATCTGCATTGTGCATGGCCACTGCTCTACCATGGTTTTCCTTTCAAGGAGTGGTTATCTCAGTTGGGGGATTTGCAGATGATTCTTACTCGAATCATTGAGAGGTCAAAACCATTCTACTCATATTTCCATCAAAACCACTCTAGAACTCATAAGAACAACAAGATAAGGTAAATGCTTCCATACTGTAGCCTATGAAGTGTTTGCACAATGCATATCTATGAATATATATCTTGATATAATTTCCTTGCTTTGCAACACAATGAAGTTTGTCATATCTATTTGACATCCAAACGAAATAGTCAACATAATGTTTGCTCCCGTTTGGACAAGATGGCAACTATTATTGATCAGAAATAAGTCCCTGGCCAATATTGTTGCAATGCAAGAGGATATTAATGATACATTGAAGGAAACTTCCTTTTCTTAAAAGGGACTTGAGAGCAACGAAAAAGGCCATGTGGCTTGACTTTATGTGCCTATTAGATAAGATGACTGAACTGGAACAGTCTACCTCAAAAGAAAGCTTGGAAAAATGGTTCTCCAATATTTATATTCAATAAATCTTGTTCATTTTTTCATGTGTAATTATAATTATAATGCAAGGCATATAAACTTCTAGAAATCTGTAAGGAGAAGAAGAAGCTAGAGGTATGTATTCCCCATTACAGATAATAGTTAAAAAGTGCCGACAAGTTGGGAAACTCCTGAGGGCATGTTTCTCTAAGGAATTCAAACAAAAAATTCAACGGGAAGGCTATAACCTGCCTCTATTGTATCCATAGGAAATTTGTAAATAAACTCAATTCTTCTAAGAAAATTAGCTCTGCAGAAAAGAAATGCAATTCTAAATAAGATATCACACACATTACTTACCTATTCTTTCCAATTCACCATCTGCATATTTGACTTGTACTGGATTGGATCCCAGTATACAATTTAAAGGAACAAAACATTGAGCTGTGATATTGCAAAATTCAAAACTATCAAACACAATGCCAAAGTGTGATATTTTCTAGCTAGTAAACTAGATGAACAGTAGAAACATGATGCCGGATTTTTTTCTTCAAAGTTTAAACCAAGTACTTTTAGCATTGCATCAAGAGAAATTACTTGTGAACTTAAAGATCACCTTCGGATATGAAAAACTTGTATATCTTAATTTTTGTGGGAACCAAGATGAACTCAACAATGATCTAATGAATACTTTAGCATTGATTTGATGAACAAAGACCATGTCAAATTCTACTAGGGTGTAGTGCAACAACATGTGTTTGAAGAGGTCAACCAAAGAGTTGTAACTTGTGGCCAAACCAATCCTTTATTTTCTTTCCAATCACTGAAGTGTTTGAGATCAAGGTGGATACTTATGGGCATACCATAGGCATACTAATGATGCAAAAAAGGAGACATCTTGCATACCACTAAGATAAGTGTACATTTTTTTTATTTTTGAATTATTCCACACATAATTTGAGATGTATCAGTTAATATAAACCATGAAAACATGGACACATAACCTTCTCTAAAAGTCCAATTCCATCCATAGTGATTACAATGGTTTTTTTTCAAAAACACTGGTATATCTAGATTCTATATTCCACTTCACACAAGGAAGTATTCTAGGGAATGTCCTGAGAGACTGTGTAGCAGTGAAGGGAGTATAGAATCTAGATAAATCAATTACAACAAGATCCCTATGAAGTGGACCAGGGAGCGACAAAATGCATAGCATAGAAATACTAATGAAATACATAAATTGACTTGCTCATACTATCCATGCTTTCAAAAATTAATGTAAAAGAGAGAAAATTCAAAATCATTTACAGAAGAAGGAAATAAAAAGGTGATTGCTAGCCATTTAGAATATTTTGAAAGACTTTTCCTTTAAAATCAAGGATCCTATAGAAGAAACATAATCAGGATCCTGCTTGGACATAGACCATAACAAAATCATAAAAGCCATGCATCCTTTCATAATATTCTCAAGAGCTCGAAAATAAATTATGGTCCTAAAAACATAGTCATTAAAAAGGTCTGAGAAGTTAGTTTGCTTAAGAGCACTACAAGAGGGTCTCAATGATTAAATTGGATGACGTTATAAAAACAAAATGTGCTCACCTTCAGACACTAGGATGGGGGTCTTGCATATCAAATATATTAAAGAAAGACCTGAAAGAAGACAAGTGACAGTGAACTCAGTTTGAGCACAATATTTCCTGTATTCAAATCAAGGAAAACAGCAGAAGCAACAAAGTGAGCCAGAAGGAAAGAAGAAGTGAAAGAAAAGATTATTTTGAACTTGAAAAATTTCTAGAGACAAGAATCCTGAAATAAAACTTGCTTCAATGCAGAGACTTGATTGATTCAGTTAAGATCTTTAGGATTTTCCCTAACTGCTCCATTGGAATTCCAAACCTAGTAAAGATCAGTGACTTCAACCAGGAGTTGATCTACCGAAGTTTTAATAAAGTCATGTGTTGTGGGCCCACATTCGACTCCCCTTTAACTTTAACCTCAAGTAACTCATTTCCTATTTTATAATATATGGTCAAATTTTCTTTGATCAATAAGATACTTTCTATGTTGTCAATTACAAAGTATGCTAGCCACTTTCTGATCTCTACCTCATATATTTGGTTCAAGGTGTCAACTTCTAGGTTAACCCTTGTCTCTACGACTTTAGTTTCAAGCTCTCCCTTACCAAATAGTTTTACTTAATGTATTTCATAGTACTCTTAAAGAGTCGATGTGTTTCACTTCCCCGGGGCCTATCCATTTGTTTATACACTAGGAAAACACTGATGGGTGCTATAGAAACTAAATATATGGCTCTTCATGTGGAAATTGAACCCAGTTGTTAGAACAATTACACTCACAAAAATTGCCAATTACACATGCAAATTACACACAAAGGAGACTGAATATGGAGCAGAACACTAATCTGTATTGAATAAGTGTACAATAGCCTACCCTATGAAGTCATAGGCTACCAAAATAAATAATTACATGAGAGATTCGAATGCATTGGGATGCCATTCAAATTTGGTCAAAAGTAGGCTTACTAAATCTAAGCAAATCCCCCATAGGTGCATAAAGCAGTTTCCAAATCTGTCTAGGAGCTCACGAATTGGAAAAATCAATTAGGCAAGATAATAGATGATGGAAGGAAAACTCATACATGCTTTTCTTAGGAGAAAAGAGTGGAAGATGATGAAGACAAAAAACAAGTTAACTTCACCTAGTCAAACTTTCCCAATTGCCTTAAAACTCAGCAAAAGAAGGCAATAAAGCAGAAAAAGTAGACATGTGCTAGGAAGGCCAGGAATAAAGAAAAATTGATTTCAAGTGGTTTCCCAAGCACTCCATGACTCATTTTTAGCAAGTTTGACCACTTTGGACATGTGGAGGACAACTTGCATAAGGTGGAATATGGAAACTAGGCAAATAAGACAAAAATGGATTCATTAATATCTAAGGTAGCTGACTATGGGTTGATTATTCTAACACCCCCCCTTAATCCTGACTTATGAGTAAAATATCAGAAAATTATAGGGCCTAGAAACAAGACTTAGTCACCCTTTACGTACTACATGTCCATTTAACCAAGGAAAGAGACAAAAACCCACTGGGAAAAATCCTCCCTTAAACATGGACAGTAAAACAAAATTTAAAAATCTTGTAATCACTCATGCTTCATAGCATGATCAACAATCCCCAGTAGTGATTTGATATTGCTGAATGTCTTCTCACAAAAAAAATTGGTGAAGATAGCTGCTACTTGTTCTGAAGGTGAACAGAAGAGTAGGTGAATGGTGCCATCATGCACAAGCTGTCTGATGTAGTGCATATGGAACTCAATGTGTTTGGTTCTCTGTCTCTGAACTGGATCATTGTAGATTTGAATGGTACTCTTATTATCACAATAGATATTAGTTGAGTATTCTGATTCGAAGCCACACTCACCAAGTAACCCCTGCAACCATAAACATTGAGTTGTTGCATTTACAACTCCTCTGTACTCTGCTTCTATAGATGAGAGTGCAATGGCACTCTATTTATTTCTTGACCAGCTGATTGGTCCTTCAGCAAGCATGAACACATATCTTGATGTTGACTTTCGATCTATGTTGTCACCTTCCCAATCACTGTCAGTAAACCCAATCAAATCAAGACCAGATTTAGCTTTGTAGAAGATCCCATGAGTCCTTGTTCCCTGAACAAAGTTAAGGATCCTTTTGGCTGCTCTCCAATGGATATCATGAGGCTGATCCATATATATTGAAGCCACACTTACTGCATAATAAATATCAGGTCGAGTATGTGTAAGGTACAATAAACACAGAATCAGTTGCCTATATAGTGTATTATTTACCATAGGTGAAGAATCTGCTTCTTCAAGCTTAACTCCTAAAAGGAAGGGAGTCTTGCTTGGCTTTCAATCCTTCATGTTGAAATTGTTTATAAAATCCAAAGCATACTTGGACTGATGTAATTTTATTCCATGTTTGGTTTGAGCAATCTCAAGCCCCAAGAATTGGCTCAATAACCCCAAATCAGTCATAGAGAATGCCTGGTTCATTGCATCCTTCAAGGAGGCAATTTCATCCTTTGAGCTTCCTGTAATGAGAAGGTCATCTACATACAAGACAATAATCATAAAATAACCATTAATCATCTTCAAATAAACATTATTATCTGACTTGCATCGAACAAAATCCAATGATAGCAGAAATCCATCAATCTTAGCATACCAAGCCCTGGGGGCTTGCTTAATCCCATACAATGATTTCTTTAGCCTGCACACAAGAGACGGATTAGTATCAAATCCTTGAGGCTGATTCATGTAAATATATTCAGTAATATCTCCATTCAGTAAATAACACTTCACATCCATGTGATGTACCTCCCACTGCTTCGAAGCTGCAATGGATAAGGCTAGCATGATGGAGTCCATCTTTGCCACTGGTGCAAAGGTCTCATTGTAGTCTATGCCATGTACCTATGAGTAGTTCTTGGATACCAATGTTGCCTTATATTTCAAAGGTGAACCATCAGCAGAAAAATTGGTTTTGTAAACCCACTTACATTGAACTAGCTTCCTCCCTGGGGGAAGATCAACTAGCTCCCAAATGTTGTTCTTCTAGAGTGAGCTGAACTCTTATTTCATGGCTGTTTTCCATCTTGGATCATGTGATGCATATTCATATTTATTTGGGTCTAATTAAACCATTAGATAGAATTTCTCTGCAAACAAAGGGTCTTTCATACACAGATCACTCTCAAACTGAGATCTAGTCCTCCTAGGATCATTAGGATTTCCAGCTAGTTCTCCAGCTACATGAATGGGATTTGCTGCCCATTTTGGTATTGTAGGACTATTAGGATCTTCAATTAAATCATAATTATCATACATATCAGAATCAACAAACTCAACTATCTCTTCACTTACATTCAATGGTTCTGGTGGTGAAGAGGATTCTCCAACTTCCATTGCTGCTAAAGGCTCTTCTTGGAACTGGACACTCCTTTCAATGAAGGCTTTGTTTGTGCTCAAATTTATTAGATTGTACCCTTTTGAATCTTCATAGTACCCAACAAATATACACTCTTGTTTTTGGGGCTGCAAGGCCTTCCTCTTTTCTGTTGGAATTTTAGCCCAAGCCATTAAGCCAAAAATCCGAAAATGGGTCACATCTGGCTTGTGCCCACTCCATGCTTCGAAAGGAGTCATACCATAAAGTTGTTTATGATGCACCATATTCTGGATATAGGCTGCATAGTTTATAGCTTTGGCCCAAAACTTTGGTGGCAAAGTCTTAGCCTCCATCATGCAGGTTGCCATCTCTTTCGGTGATCTGTTCTTCCTCTCAGCAACACCATTTTGTTGTGGTGTGTAAGGGATAGAATGTTGCATCTGAATACCTGCATCTGCACAATATTGAATGAACTCAGAATTTACATACTCACCACCATTGTCAGATCTGAGGACCTTGAGTTTCCTCCTAGATTGGTTTTCAACCAAAGCCTTAAAGACTTTGAAGAGGCCAAAAACTTCAGACTTCTGTTTTAGGAAGTAAACCCAGCAATACCTGGAAAAGTCATCTATGAATGTCAATGCATATTTGGCCTGACTCATTGACATATGAGTAAATGGGCCAGCAACATCACTATGGATCAACTCAAGAGGTGCATAGGTTCTCTCATGACTAGCTTTCTCAAATTTATGCTCTGGGTGTTTTCCTAAGATGCAACCTTGACAGACTCCTTTGGAAAACTTAATCTTTGGTAACCCTATGACCATTTCTTTTTCACTAAGATCAGAAATATACTTATAGTTAAGGTGGCCAAATATTTCATGTCAAAGCTTGCTTGCCTCATTAGCATGAATCAGAAGAGCAGAGGGGTTTGAGTAGGGTAGGAAGTGTGAGAACATGTATACCTTCGAAGTGTGATTTGCAATTCCTTTTGCAATGACTTTACTACTTGAGATCTCTGTGATCTCAAATTCATCAGGGGAGAATATGACCTTATTTGGAGACCCTGTGTGGGTCATCTGATACATTGATAAGAGGTTAGAGGCAAGACCTAGAACATACAATACATTGCTGAACTTACCATGGTCAAGATCAATCCTCCCTTTGCCCAAAATTTCAATGAGAGAGTCATCTCCCAGCACTATTGGTGGACCTTTCGACATGCCAGGTGAGGTGAATGCCTCCTTGGTCGAAACCATATGTCTTGAAGCTCCAAAATCAATGATGAAACTAGGTGAGCTTGATGTGCCAGCAACCAATGCATGAACTCTTTCTCTGTCATCTGAATTTGATCCTCCTTCCCTCTTCTTTGAGCTATTAGGAACGAAGATGCCATTTTTCTCCAGGATTTGGGTCAGCATGTCAATTTGCTTCTTCATGCAGGAGCTTTCAACATGATTTCCCTTACTATAGTATGTGCACTTTCTCATTTCTCCTTTGGTCTTCTTCTTCTATAAGTTCTTCTTAGAACCTTGGGGCTCCTCTGGAGACTTGTTCTTGTCTCTCTTTTGCTTAGGTGGCTTCTTAGCTTTCTTATTTCCTTTTCAATCCACCCTTGAATCTCCAGCAACCAGATCTTGGTCTTTGGAAGGTTTGATGGTGCCCATCATCACCAATTTATCTTGTTCTTGTGTGAGAGATTCCATGAAATATGCAAGGCTAGGCATTTTCCAGGCTCGAGCTGTCAACTTTGTGGCATGGAAGGTCAAGACAAACACTGAATAGTTAGGGCCAAGCTTTGAGAGTATGGCCAAAACTAGTCGCTCCTCCTTCTTTTCGATTCCACACTGTTTTAGCTACAAAACAAGGGATTTGAACTTGGAAAAGTAGAGTTGCAGGGATTCGAAGCTGTTGGGACTCAGGGAGATCAATTCATTTTCAATTTTATGTCCCCTCATCTCATCTATCTTACCAAAAATATCAATAAGCTTCTCCTATACTTTATTTGGTGATGTTAGTCCATTAAGATGGAAAAGGAGGCCTCTAGATATGCTCAGACACAGGAGGCCATAGGCCTCATCCCTCCTGTTGTGCCATTTAATTTTATCTGTAGCTACATTGGGCTCTGCTTCTGTTTCCATAGTCACTCTATAGAGGCATTTATCTCTCAACAGTATCTCCATCTCTGCTTTCCATTCAAATAATTTAAATGGAGTCAAGATGATCTTCTGAGATTGATCCATAGCTCAAAAATTGTCCCTTCAGTCAACAGAATGCTCCCAGTCAATGATGTCGAACCTGCAATAACAAATTGGAAGGAGATAAATTGATCTACAAAGGCTCTGATACCATGTGGAAATTGAACCCAGGTGTTAGAACAATTACACTCACAAAAATTGCCAATTACACATGCAAATTACACACAAAGGAGACTGAATATGGAGCAGAACACTAATCTGTATTGAATAAGTGTAAAATATCCAACCTTGTGAATTCATAGGCTTCCATAGTAAATAATTACATGAGAGATTCAAATGCATTGGGGTGCCATTCGAATTTGGTCAAAAGTAGGCTTACTAAATATAAGCAAATCCCCCATAGATGCATAAAGCAGTTTCCAAATCTGTCTAGGAGCTCATGAATTGGAAAAATAAATTAGCAAGCTAATATATGATGGAATGAAAATTCATACATGATTTTCTTAGGAGAAAAGAGTGGAGGATGATGAGGACAAAAAACAAGTTAACTTCACCTAGTCAAACTTTCCCAATTAAAACTCAGCAAAAGCAGGCAATAAAGCAGAAAAAGAAGACATGCACTAGGAAGGCCAGGAATAAAGCAGAATTGATTCTGAGTGGTTTCCCAAGTGCTCCATGACTCATTTTTATCAATTTTGACCACTTTGGACATGTGGAGGACAACTTGCATAAGGTGGAATATGGAAACTAGGCAAATAAGACAAAAATGGATTAATTAATGTCTAAGGTAGCTAACTATGGGTTGATTATTCTAACACTTCAAGTTAAAAATAGAGATTTACTGACTGACAAGTATTTGATATCAATCACAGATTCAGCTCTTCCTAGAAAATTATATGAAGTTTTGGTTGCATGCAAGCCATTGATAATGAGAACCCTCTGAAATTAGGGACAAAAATTCTGCAAATTTCATGCTAGCCAAATGATCCACCAATTGAATCTTCTTTTCATAAAATACTTAAAATCCAACCCATCAAATAAATACACCAAACTTGAAGGAATGAGGGAAAACCTTTACACTCACATCTTAATTATAATGAAATTAGTGGCTCTGTATGTCGTCAAGCACAATTCTTTTGACTTCAATTCTGTAGATTTAAATCATATGAAAGAATTATGACTGGTTCTTATTGACCATCACAATTTTGATTTACCATATAAAAGGTAAAACATCTCTATCTTTAAGTAGGATTCTTGAATTAGTTGTAGTTATAGCAGTCAAAGGGGTGTAGTTTAGTTAGAAGAGTGTAGTGGGAATCCTCTGCTATGCTGATCTTTGTTTTTTCCCTTACTTCCAAATATATAAAACCACATGCTATTTTACTGTTTATATAGTTTTGCACTCACAAGGTGAAAATGTTATGTTGGAGCCAATTTTCCCTAATTATAAAATCTAACTCATAGAAAATTTGAACAACTAACTTTCACAATTACACTCTCTTCTATAGGACTTTTTCAATGGTTGTTTTCTTATTCCGAACATATTTTTGGGCTACTTCTATGGCTTCCAGAAGTTGGTTGTTCAGAACTTTGACTCTAGTTTCTTTAGAATCCTCCAAAAGCTTGTCAGGCCTGCACATCTACTAGCAGTATCGAAGCATGCATATCATCACATGAAGTTTTCAATTTTTGGATAAAACAAGTACCGAGGTTTTCTATTACACAACAACATACCATCTAATGCAAATTATAACCCAAGATATGAAACTATTGGATTAGAATTCCTACATGGATTTATTGGATTAGCCATGAACCAACAAGTTCACAATTATCTCCTCATTCATTAAGCTCAACAACTATTCTAGTTTCAAATGAATTGCCATATAGTGAAACATCATACAAAGGCTCTGTTGAGACTTGAGAGTTCTACTTTGGAAAAGAAATGTATGCCAGTATGTTACAAAAGTCCAACCCTCAAGGATGCAATACTTAAACTGTACAATGTGCAAACTGTATTTCACAAAAAAATAGGTGATTATTTATTTATACTGTTCACAGGCTGAAAATTAGCCTCTTGATTGAAATCAACTCAAACTCTCCATGCTTTTTTACATGCCTAAAGTATAGGTCCTAGGATCATTAGTACATTCCTTTTACAATGGAAGGACAGGGTTACATGCTAGAAAAGTGCATCCAATCTTAAGAAAACACGAAAATATATATGGATGAATTCCTAACATCATTATAATTGACCGAAGTTCCTTAAATAAATTCCTAAGGCCTTTTGGATTGAACGACATTCTTTTAGCACTCTGTGAATAACGACAATATTGACCTCTGATGCATATTGATAATTGTAGTAAACTGGTTTCATGGCTGATTAGGGGTTTAAGTGAACTCATATTGTATGTTAGAAGGCTTATAGGACTCTTATATGAGTTTAAACCTCTAAGTATGTCTATTTTCCACATATTCAAATGATAAAAATTGACAGTGGGGTGAGGGAATGATGATGTATCAAGTAGCTCATACCATGACTGGTTTTATTATAGGATCATAGTTTCCTTCTTATGTGTTATTGAAACTGAATTGCTACCTTTCTATGTATGGTTAAAACATAATGTAAAATATTGTCAAAGTCACACAAGAGATGTTCTTAGGAGACAAAAGATATGGAAATGGCATAACAAAAAGCACCAAAAAGTCATTAAAAAGGTGATGTGTAACTGAGATAACAGCTTAATTTGGGATGAAGTAGCTGAAACTCCTGATTCTCACTACAACAACAACTATTGATTTTGAATTTTTTTCAAATTAAAGATCGTGGGTTCGAGTTCTCAAAATCAGAAGCACAGCTCAGACGAGTAAAAAATTAAGGTTTTGAATATGAAATTTAATATAAGAAAGGTGTAAACCATGTTGTTGTGATTTTATTATCCCAACTAAAAAAGTTGCACTCTATATCTGTAGCAGAACCAATGGAAGCAAATAAATTGATTGAATATGTCAAGGATGAGAGGGCTATAGCTATGTTGCAAAACCCAAAGAATATTCAAGAAGAGGACAAAGATACCTAATGATGGTGTGATATTTAAAGGAAAAAATGTATAAACTTTGTATCTATTTATGAATTTGAAGGGTTAAAACTCTTATTCGAATATCATTCTTCATCAGTTGATGGCCACACTAGATTCTTTAAGACCTATTCCAACACCAGTTTATTGTAGAATTCTTTTAGATACACCTGTTATCCCTATTTTTAGACATAGGAAAGGTTATCCTCAATCCTTAATATCATTTTCCTTACATAATTTTAATCATTTATGAATAAAATTACATTTTTCTCCATTTACAACATTCTATGAGAAATCCTTCTGCTAAGAAGTAGTAGGAAGGGGTAACTATTCCACCAAATTCACCCAAGCCCCAACTGCTTTCGAATGGCCCATTTTCATAGTCAAGATAATCCACAATGGGGTGATACATGTTTCTGGTGGATTTGAACCTTGGTATTGAACCAAGATATAGTTGGCATGTGTATTTACATTTGGAAGAATAAAAAAATTTTCTCTTTCCATGGACTAAGGTCTTTCTCTGTAATATACATTTTTTAAACTAAGACATCAAAGCCTGAAATATATCTCATATTCCCTTTGGTTTAAAAAAGTAGATTAATGTCTATCTGTATGTAATTCTTGAGTTCTAATGTTGTAACATTTTCTAATTTTTTGGTCAGAAAGTTAATAGTATTTCAATTTCTTGCAGTAGTACATTCTGCTTACAAGTTTACAATATGCATAATATGTATCTTATTTAAGCATTCATAATAAAGGAAATGTTGCTTAGACAGGGATAGATCCTTTCTGCGGTTGCACTAAAGAATATTTTTAACAAATTACATGAAAACATATGAGAGAATTTGAATTAATCTTAGTGTAATGCTTTATAAAGTAGGGAAGGAAACTCACTCAGTAGGCTCCTGCCCACCATCTAGAGATCATGTGTTGTATAAAAGACCCACAGGGTTCCCTGCTGATTGTTGAGTTCGCCAAATCCCACTTGTCACATCCAAGAAATCTTTAAAATAAGTTTCCATCATCCCATATCTCATGGGAAATCCAAACAAAAGGCCATATGTGTCTACCAATTCCTGAGGATCAATGATTGGCACTTTAACATTGGTTGGTGCATTCATTTTTATGAGCACCTCCTCTGGGAGTGTTTCTAGAACCTGAAAAGACAAATTGTTTTTTTAATAAGTTAAGGAAATAAATTTTGAAAGACTTCATGGAAAATATAGTCTTTTTTTCAACTCCAATAAGATTCAAGAACATTACATCACTTAGTTATGACTTTTTTGTTATTCTGACCACTCGAGCTATATAAAGTGATTACGCACTAATACCTTTAGGCATTGGAAGTGAAACAATTAAAGAAGTATATCCTCCAAGGAGCATCAATAATGTAACCTATTCAAATGAGTTTAAACAAACTCTAATCAAAATGAGAAATGAGCAGTAATGAATAGATTGAGCATAACTTTAAAAAGATTGTCAAAGAATCTAGTTATTTGAATTTTTGAAAGGATTACATTCAATATTGAAACCTTTCCATTATCCTTCATATATTTTCCATAATTCAAACTTTAAACATCAAGTAGAATATCCCATTGGAAAGATAACTATCTATAACATCAGTCCAACTATGTGTAGATTTCTAGAAATAAATCCTATAGATTGTAATACTCAGATCAAAAAGTCCAAACCAAATATACTAATAAAATGGATTTTTTGTTTCTGGTATTTAAGGTCTTTTTAAATCCTTGAGAATCTTCTCTGCATAGAGATATAATATAGGATACTTACTAAACTTCCAAACAAATACATATGATCATTGTTCCTTGAACGTCCTTGACATCTTGAGCCTCTTCTTTGCATAGAGATCTTATCTAGGAGACTTAGTAAATTGCCAAATAGGCTACCACACCAAACTTTGTTGGGAGATGAGAAGGAAAAGAATGATCTTTACTGTTTCACAAATAGACAAGGGATTTTACATTTGTTCCAATTGTTTTCACTTTTGACAAGATATCTCTATTGTAAAAATTGTTTCTACAAATTGGCATAAAAGTAAATTTGTTTAACTATGTGCTCAACCATGTCACAGAGTTTGGAATTAATATGAGGGAAATAAGTATCTTCATGGATTCCTTCGCATGTTTTGTCATGATGAAGGAAACTAAAATATGTTTATGCATCCACGATGAATACTTTAGTAACTAACCTTTACTCTAGCACCATCAATAACAATAATGACCTATGTGTCATTTGGGTTTAGTAAGTGCAAAAAAATGTTGGGCTCATCAAACCACATGAAACCTAATTGCATCTTGCTCCAATCCCAACATATATATGATGAATTAAGAAACCCAAACACACAAACCAACACATCTACTCTTATGGGTTCGATATGTGTGATGCATCCATCCTTGGAAACAAGCGATGCAAGAAAGTATTGTATCCCCACAATTGAAGTGTGTCCACTTCCATTTTTCTTTCACCAAATCATAAGCATGGCTACCAAAATGGCTCATTTGTGATCCAAATAGCACCATGGTCGAACATGGCCACCAAATTGATCCATCTATGTTCTCAACAAGGCTTGTGGTTAGCAAGGATTCCAACATGACTCATTTTAGGTCTCAAATAATTAACTTATAGGTTATAAAAGACCACCGACAAACACCAAACATGTGAAAAATGTCATGCATTTTCTCAACAATATCATGGTTCTCATATTCAACAAGAATTAAGGGGTCCCTACCTTAAACCATGAATAGTCTATATTAATTCTATGTGACACAACATAAGAAAAAAGTGACTAAATCAATAAGCTGGACACCTGGATTGCTTTGTTGAGGACATGCAATTTCCATCCCCATGTGTGTTATGAATTGAAATTAAGTTTTTGTTATGCTTTGTACCATGAACCATTTTCCATGTTTTGATTGCGTGGGAAACTCTCGAATCACATTGCTCAAATTTTTTCTTATCCTTGAGTGAATTTCTAGGATAATTGTGTTTTATTGTGTTGATGCTAACTCTGCTATGGAACTTGAAACTATTGATTTCTCTCCAGTGCTAATATAGCCATCATTGGTGATCCATGGTATTATAGCTCATTCAATGTAATTCTTTGTGTCTCCACATTCAATTCTATTGAGCACAGATTGTTGGACGACCATGATTTCTTACCTGCGTTACATGCATTTTCAACTTATGTGCCTTTAATGGAACCTCTACTTCTATTTAGAAACAAAATGAAACACTGTGAATGGTAAGAGAATCAATAACTAGTTAAGAACAATATTGCTAACTAATACCAACTAGATTGGGGAGCCTACAGGATTTCAAGGTGTTATGTTGGTTGTTATTCTAATAAAAGTATTGTTCTGCTATACCATTTTGGTTATGATTGCACAATATAACAATCGATTCTGAGTTAAATATGGAAGTGTCATTTATGAACATTTCATTGTGTTTGGCATTGAAATATGGTTGATATTTGTAGATAGGGTTTGTTGTAGTAGTTTAATACCGTATCAAAAGAAGCAAGCAAGTGGATGAGTTTTCAGAGTGACATGTGGCAGCTATTTGAGGAGTGTTTATTTTTTTAAACCTTACCAAAACCTTGGTTTGAAAGTGGCCCAAAACCTAATTCAAATTCGCTGATTTTTTTTTATGTCCACTCAAAACCCTAAATTCAAATTTGCTAAGTTTATCCACTCAAAACCCTAGTTCGACCTGTTGTTATAACTGGTAGTTATGAAAAGTTTTCCTAGCCTTAAAACCTAAATACTATTTTTCATCCAAATATTTGCATGTTGGCTAAGTTTGTTATTATCAGGGCTTTGATATTATTGAGACTTCAGTTTGCATGGCTAGTTGTCTTACCCAAAACTCTACTTTAATTTATTATTAGCTTGTTTAACTTATCAAAGTGAACTCTATTTTGAGTCTTGACCTCACAACATAATTGATATATTAGGAAGTTCATGGGGTTATTTAGAGGTCGACTGTAATACAAATTGGCCTATTCAACAGTCCTATAAATGTTAACATGGTATTAAACTGCAAATATCAGTACCTTCATCATAATATTAGGGTTTTTCAATATACAACAGCTTCTAAAGGGTAATTTCACTTTATTTTTGGCAGCCTACCACATGAAAATGGTGCCTAGAACAATAGATTTTTACCTTTCAATACAACATGCAGATTCCAGACTTAAGAAATTAATTAGCATACATGCAGAGGCACATACATATTTAGGGTTTCTCCTGAAGTTCTATAAGAATAGAGGTTGAGACCATTTATCAAGGTTAGAGCATATTTTTGGAGGAGATTTGGAGCAGTGAATGGTCACCTTTCTTCCACCTTTCAGGAATCATGACTGCTTCCACAGTTGTTATTCCACGAAGGCTATTGAAAGTTGAAACATATTATATCTTGTTTATTATGATGCAAAGAATATCTTAAATAAAGTATGATTTGTTTGACTTATTTAAGATTTTGTTTTTTGGATCTCTTGGTTATATTTGTCTAAGTATATTTTTAGTGTATGGTTCATTACTAATGCACTTGTTTTGATCTATATTTCACTCGAGGTCCATATTCACCAATATTTCCATTCATCTTTCACTGTTGTAATTTTCTTTTATAATCTGATCTCAACCATAATTACTTATATTAATTTCTTTCTTCATTTTGGATTGCTCATTGGCAGCCAAATGTGAGATTTATGTATGCTAATAAGTTGGGTTTCCTACGCAGAAGTATAAGTTTGATTACTGCTTCTGACATACAACCCCGTGGGACACCCCATGACACTAGAAAAGCACCAACCCAAATAGATAGGCCTCCAACGATGACTCTATAATTATCGTGCAAATCTCTTGGTATAGATTTTTGTGATAGCATTAGGTAGAGAAAACGTCCTCTAAAACATACACAAATTTTAGACAAGTATTGATTAGTAGTGACTGCGACATTGTAGGTTCAGTAGTGTAGGAGTGTAAGGAGTAGGGAGAATATTAAGAGAGATAGAGAGAGGGGGTAGTAGGGGAGAGAGGGAGAAAGAGAGGGTGGTGTTAGATGATTTTGGGGGAGAGACGAGGGTGGGGGTTAGGGTTAGTTGTGTAGGAGTGTAAGGAGTAGGGGGGGAGATTAAAAGATAGAGAGATTAGGAGAGATAAAGAGAGGGGGCGTTAGGGGTAGGAGTGTAAGGAGTAGAGGTGTTAGGGAGAGAAAGATAAATGGGGGGATGGGTTAAGGGTTGAGGAAGAGGAGGGACATCAAAGGGATGGGGGGTTATATGGGGGGAGAGAGAGGGAAAGGGGGGTTAGGGGTAAGGGGAGGAGGGCATAGAAAGAGAGATATATGGGGGGAGGAGAAAAGGGGTTAGAGAAAGGGACAGAGAGAGAAATGGATGGTTAGAGATAGCAATATGAGAGAGAGAGGGGAGGGAGGAATAAAGGGGTTAGAGAGAGGGAGAGAGAGAGAAGGTGATGGTTAGAGATAGGAATAGGAGAAAGAGGTGGGTTGATTAGTATCAAGGAGAGAGAGATGGGGATTATGAAAGAGGGTGGGCTAGGGATAACTGTAGTAGGAGGGGAGAGAGAGTGAGAGAGATAGAGAAGGTTGTTTTAGTGGATTTTGGGGGAGAGAGAGAAGTGGGGGTTAGGGGTAGTTAGAAGAGTAAGGGAGAGAGAGTGAGGGAGGTAGTTAGTAAGGGTTGGGGGAATGGATATTATATAGGGAGATGGGGGTATAAGGGGTGTGAGGAGTGGAGGATATTGGGAGAGAGAGACAAATCAGGGTGGTGGTTAAAGGTTTTTGTATGAGGAGGGTGGTTAAAGAGAAGGATGGGTT